>NW_006500351.1:1670960-1682550 GCF_000471905.2 Amborella trichopoda
ATATATATATTATAATAAATATTATATTATCTGTTATATATGATACAAATATACATTAATAAAATATATTGTATTATATATTACATTATGTTATATATTTATATTTATATTTATATTTATACGGTTAATATGTATATGTTATCAAACATAGTATCCAAAACTTTTTTAACATTCCAGTAGGTTATCAAATACAGTATGCATAACTTATTTAAACATTCCAAAACAAAACGCTCAACTTTCCATAAGATTTAAAAACATTCAACTTTTTAGAAGATATCTTTTAGAAAAACAAATATGCCCTAAGAGAGTTTCTTTGTCTAAAAATAAAGGAGGTGGTGAGAGAGAGAGAGAGAAAAGGAGAAATGAGGGGCATACCATAATAGAGAAGTTTCTCTCACTATAATATTTCAAAATGATGAAGACGGAGAGAGAAACAATAGGTGGGAAATGGGCCTTAGAGCGAGAGAGAGAAAAAAAATTGAATTTGTGTTCAAAATAAAAAATTGAAGGAGAATTAATAGGTGAGTGTAGAGATGTTTCTTAAAGACCATTTTAGATGAGTTAATCTTAGCCATTGAAGTCAATCATCTATGCATAAAAGATAAGCTTGATCTTAGCCACGGAAAGAAAGACTAATGTGATCTTACCAGGCAATATAAATTTTTATTTTTCTTTTTTTCACCCATTTTCTTTTTCTTTTCTTTTGGCAAAGATCATTTACAAGTAGTCTTATTACAATAATTCTTACTTCAAAGAAAATAAAACTAACAAATCCAAGATCTTGAAAACCTTCATGTCATTAAATCAATTTTCTTTAAACAAAGAAAATATACACAATTCTTATGCTTGAGAATATAAAGACAATATAATTAAATATGAAAAGAAACATAATAAGAGTGTCAAATATTACCTCAACTAGGCTTATTACACCCCACACCGAGTCATCACCATCCGATGGCGTGGGATCAATGATCAACCTTCAATCTCAACTAAGAAAGCAAGTTTAGGCCAAGTCACACCAATAGAACATGAATCCCTTTAATCACAAACTCAAACCCTAAGTGAATTTCCTTAATAACCTAGTTTGAGAGGTATGGATTCTCTTTTTGCTATATCCTAAAACCCTTTGCTATAAATTCATGGTTGAGAGATGAAAGAGAGAAGAACCCTATAGCCTAAACGCTTAGCCCTTTTTACAATGTGGGGGAGAGAGAGAGATCAAAGATGAGAGAGTGAGTCGTGCCCCCTTTGGGATTTCATGAGAGAGACAGATAAACTTTCTTAGGAGAGAGATAGAAAGATAAGGTGTAAACATTTTGAATAGAGACAATCCACTTTTTATAGGCTTTGAACAAGATTATGATTTCTTAGGGTTTTCTTTGGCTTGCCTCTTCTGGTGAGATTAAATATGAACCATTAATTTTGGGTGACTTGTGGGGTGAGAGATTTGAGTCATCCATTTTATAGATGGGTCATCAACATTATGGAAGGTGCTAGAACATTTCTCCACATTTCTTAAAACATTTTTCCATCAATAGAAATTAAATAAATAATTCCAAACATAATATTGTACGTACCAAAATAATGCACAAGCATTCTCATGCTTTCCAAAAATTCATTCAAAGCTTCCTTACATCAATACCTTTCCAAAACACATAGCAACTTGGCCTACAAGTCAAAATCACTTATCACAAAAATAGAAAGCTTCTAAATGGGGGGGGCGTGCCACCCACGAGAGGATCTCATGGGCCCTACTATCTAGCCCATGGTGAGCCCATGTGCACAATTGGCCCCCATGCAATTTTAAATAGTTTTAAAACTCAATAAAATAATTTTAAAATTTATTTAAATATTTAAATCAATATAAAATCAATATATCTGATTTTATAAATCCAAATTTGATAAATAAAAACTCCAGAGATTTAAGAAAATCAAATAATAATTCTAAAAGCATATATATCATAAAACAAAATTAAATTCATTAGATGAGAACATGATCCATATGATCAAAGAATTAAAGCAGTCAAACACTAGGGTACTCTATTTTCAACTATGGACTACGGACCACACTTGTTTTATCAAACCCACCCAGTGTTTTTCATAAACCACAGTCCATGCACGTGCTCATTCGTGGGTCACCAAAGTTTGGCTGATAAGTCAAGGGGTCGTAATCCCAGTCTGTGGATTTAAAGTTCTCCCCTAGAGACGGGCCAATGTCACTTAGACCTAATGCGATCACAGCTCCTATGGTGCATAAGGGTATCTCATACACATGCATACGCTTCACTTTGAAAGGTGGTTTGCTTTCCCGAAACCGTCTATCAATATACATGACGTGTGATGGTACATGGATGAGGCTTTGGCCCCTGTCTCTAAAGACCACCATCATACACAAATGTCACACAGTCCCTCAGCTCACTCATCCGAGCATACTCTGACCCCATCAAGGGATGACTCATTAGAACCCTTATCGGTTTATATTCTATGCCTAGGTAATATGGGTTTTTCCCAACCGACTGGCCTAGGCCGTCAAGCACAGTTCGGTATCAATAAACATAGTTTACTTAGTATAGTCCACGAGTGACCACACTCCCACTGAGTTCATGTTCCATTATATTATTTCATTTTACAAGTACTCATAAGGCCTTTAATGGCCACACTCACCCAACAGCCACATCCCTCATCATGTTGTCGTTATGAGTAATTGATATTTAAACACTATTATCATCTATTTTAGCTATAATTCGCTCCAAGGTTTTTTTTTTTGGTAGGTAATTTGCTCCAAGTTTACCGTATAATAGAAAGTGTCTATGCTCAATTCACTTAATTAACTTAAAAACTACAGCTAGGGGTTTGCCCTAATAGTAATTTGGCACATTTTATAGCAATAACTTGAATTGAATTCTCCCTCTATTTTTGGTGAGCATGTTCAACCAATCACATAGTACCACATGGGATAGGTGGTTATGTGCACAATTATATATGTCGTTAGGGTTTCAATCATAATATCAAATCCTATACTTTTTCTAAAAGGCTTCCCATATATGTACTCAACCAAAAACCTACACACAAAACATGTTCTAAAAATCCATTTTGAATTTCCAAAATCCCACCATATGTCGTAACTTAAAATCATATTTTGTAACAAATAATCCGATGAAATATAGATCCATTGGGGATAGTGTCACCCACAATAATCTCGAGATCATATCATACAAGGCTAAATCATACACAATAATCTCGAGCTCATATATGTTGGGTTTCTATGGCCATTAAAGGCCTTGTGAGAGCATGTAATAAATATTTGATGTAGTGGAACAACGAATTCTAGTAAGAGTATAGTCCAGAGGGACTAAAATAGGCAAATGTTATTTGCTAAGACTCTGACTAGGCTTAACATGCTAGGTCAGTTAAGTTGGAAAACCCTTGATTACTTAGGCATAATGCATAACCGATGAGGGTCAGCAAGGTTACCCTTGATGAGGTCGGAGTTGCCTAGGGTAGTAAGCCAAGGGACTGTGTGATCCTTGTATGTGATGGCAAAGGGACGAGGGTCAAAACCTGGTCATTAAACCATCACACGGAATGTACATATGATAATCATATTAGGAAAGAAAACCACAATTACTGGTAATATGTGTACATATACGAGAGATGACTCCCTATGCATGCAGGTCTTTGTGACCTTGGACTTATCTCTAGGGAAGAACCTATAATCCATGGACTGAGATTGTATCCCTTTACCTATTGGCTGATTTTATTAGCCCAATCATGAACCCCTACAATGTTCTATGAGTATGAGAACTACTATGACAGTTTGAGAAATGGGAGTGTGGATTATAGTCTACAGTTGACGATATAGTGCTTTAGCAAATTTATAATTCCTTGACATATTTGGTTAGAATTAATTATTTTGATATTAAATGATTTTTAGATTTATAGATTGAGTTTTTAAAAGCATTATGGACATTTTATTTTCACAAAATTGATTTATGAACAGAGAGAAATCGACTTTTCAACGTCTTAAATATTTATAGAAAAAAATAAAATAAATTAACTATTTTAAAAATAATTTTATATTTCTATAAATCATAAATATAAATGAGGGCTCATGGGGGCCGATCTTAACTACACATAGGAAGTGTGTGAGGCCCACGTTAGGGCCCCATGGGTGGCTCTCCCCACTATGAGGGGCTTTCTTTCCTGCTTTGTGACCTTCTCGATCAAAGCACTCAATCTAATTAAAAGAATAAAAGAAAGTTTGAGAATTAATGAGATTTGATTTTCAAACTTAAACATGTGTAAAATAATTACGAAAAGCAAAGGAAAGACTACTATTTTTTGTTTGTTTGATGGGATTAAGTTAAGGAAGTCGAAGGATAAAGTTCTAACACCTTCCTTTTAATCATGATGACGGATCTAAAAATTGTATGACTGATCTAAGGATTGTATGGCTAAGATCTCTCACACCACATGTCTCCTATGATCAATGATCTGGATCTCTCTCTCTCTCTCTCTCTATCCCTCACAAGGTGGCATGCCACCCTCTCTCTCTCTCTTGATCTCTTCTCTCTCTAGTATCTCTAAGAGAGTTACCTTTGAGAAAAGAATTAAGCGGCATACGCCAAGTCTAGGTAATTGAGACCTAGCCTCCCAAGTCTAGGTAATGAGACCTAGCCTACCGAGTCTAGGTATTGAGACCTAGCCTACCATATTAGATATTTAGACCTAGCTTACTATAGTTAGGCATTAAGGCTTAGTCTTGCTTCTTGTTCCACTATTGCTCTTTGAGTTGAAAAGGTTGATAGCCTAAGGTTTCTCATATTTTAAAGATCTTTCTCAGATCTTGATCCTATGCGCCATCGAAGGAGGAGACTTGGAGTAGTACGTGCAAAGTCCAGTCGAGGTAATCTTCTGGCAATTATTTTCATGCTCCCAAAATCAAGTTTATGCAATTTTGTTTATATAATAAAGATTTGTTAAAATGGCCGCAAGTGAGAATCATTGGGATTCTATATGTTTTTATTGTTCTCATAATGTATTTGGATAATTGTGGGTAATCTAGGTAGTAAAAATAAAGAAAAGAATAAAAAACTTTAATCGGTATACATTTTCCGGGTTATATAGTGCAACTTTTATTGGTATCAGAGCTGGTTATCTTGCTGCCACTTTTGTTTTTTTTCATTCTTGGTGAGTTTTGGATCAGAACCTCCGAAAAGATTATTCGTATGTTTCATGCACCAAAAGGCACTCTACATAATAGGGTATTTTGAGTAGTTTTGGAGCACTGATGTGAACCAGATGATGAGGTACTTCTCTAAGGCATATGATATTTTGTGCTTTTGAGAGTAGTACCTTCCTGCAATTTTGAAAAATTCAGTAAGGTACTACTCTCAAAAATTGAGGGTGGCAGTTCTGATCCCACAAAATTCAGGAACTGTATTTTGTGCTCCATGACTTTTTCTATCATGAAAATATTTTTTTTTTGAAAAATATCTAATTGTAACTCACGAAAATTGAGTCGAGTTTAAAACAAAAATAATTTCATGGAGAAAACCCTTGTGGTTTAAAAGATATAGTTATTTTATTGAAGGGTGTTGATAAGTTGTTTTCTGCAGCGATGATTATTTTTGGGACATAAATGTCATGATTTAGTATCCCCTCTTAACATATTGCTTTGAGGCCTATACTAAGTTTTGGTATTTCCATTTTTAGTCTATTTTTTAACAAAATTTATTTGAGAGAGAAACTATATGGGCATTGAGAGAAAAGGTAATTTTATTGGAGAATGATCATCCTGAATTTCTATTGTCTAATATGATTTACTGTGACATAAATATCTCTATTTTTCACGCCTACTTAACAAAGTGATATGAGGTCTGCCAAAAGATAGTTGTTGTCATTTTGTGTCTGATTTCAAACAAAAAATATTTGAAAAAGAAACTCTATCAGGCTAGTGAGAAAAGGTAATTTTTCCAGATAATATCCATCCTAGAATTTTGCAATATGACCTATTTTGTGATGTGCATGTCACTAATCCGTAGACTTATTAAATGGTGTGATTTGGGGATGGCACTGAGTATTATGTTGTATTTTTTAGTTTATCTTAATACTTAAAAATTATTGCAAATAAATTCTTTGTGAGTTGAGAGATGTCATATTTTTTTAATCATGGGATGCTCATCTTCTATTCTACAAGAAAATTAAAACATGTGACATATTAAGGCAAATCTTTGTAAGGGATGCCTTTTTCAGGCTCATTCAAAGTTTTATAGTGTACCATGAGCATAAGTTACAATAGTATAACTTCTAAGAGAGGTAATGCAATGTTTGGGAGAAATATGACGCTCTATATAAAGAGTGCTCAATTTGAGAATTGCATAAAATAGAAGAAACACGATACATATAAAAGCATATTAGCTTCCTTTTGTTTTGGCGATGAAGGGATTTGTAGATACAGATGTGGGAGCATAAAAACTCTAAGGATCAGTGGAAAAATTAAAAATTGTGATATTTGGAATGATGGAATGGATAAAGTATTTCTTCATGGTATGAGAAAAGGAGAATCCAAGGGCCGAAAAGATGGACATTTCATTGACATGTAAAAATGATGATCAAGTGATTCTTCATTAGTTGTGTGCTCTTTCACGTCTAGAAAAACTCATCAGTAAGAAATAGCGAGGATCAAAAAGAGTTTCGATAATACGTTATATGATTTTGAGGTATGAAATCTATCCCACATCACATGATTGGGTCATATAGGGACAGATGATTCAATAACTTATTTTGTATAACCTATCATTTTATACTTAAATCCGTGGATCCCTAAGTCCTTTTTGGTTGCTTAAATATATGTAAATTGGTTTTTTAGTACATTGAGAATGAGTGCAAATTCTTCTCATAAGCGTCCATGTGAAGGCATCGTTTATGCTTCAGCCACTCGTTCATAAAATTATGGACCACTTTTTATTAGTTGTGGTATTACTAAAAGAACTTCTTTAAGGAGGTGGGACTATTTATATAATAAATTGTAAAGTTTGAAAAAACTAAAAATAATCGAAAAATAAAAAGTATGGGATGAGGGACTTACACAAGTTTTATCACCGGTTTTTGACGGAACCATCCAATTCCCGATATATGGTGGAAACCAAACTGGTGATCCAGTTTCAATTTGGATAGGTGATTTTTTGAACTTAGCTATAAGGAAATAGTCCCCTTTTATTGTGAGATAATAGTCAACTTTAGCCATGGCTTCTCTAATATTAGTAGATGGGTGGGTTTGTACGAGGTGCCCTCCTTATACTTTAGAAGACGGGTGGGTTTTTGTGAGGTGCCCTCTTTTTACGATATGCTTCCAAAATTTGTCTGAATATGTAGTTTCTCTATCAGAAATCTTGTGATGGTGTGAAGATCTATTTTTATCCATTATAAAGTTTAAATTTTGTAAAAATAGTATAGATTGACCAAATCTATAAATATTTGAAAATCTTGAAAATAAAAAATAGATGGTCCAAATAATTTGTTACAATATGTAATATTTTTAGAATTTGAAATTTCTTTTTTCTTTATATCCAAACATCTCAAGTCTGAAATAATCAAACTATAGAGTTTGGAATTTTGCAGTGCACCTTGAACGTCTTGTATACACTTCTTCCATAATGGTAAATAAACATTCTCTCTAAATAAATGGTCTATTGTATTATTGTATCATGTGCCCACTTCTTAACCAAGAATTAGTAATATAGTATAAATAGATGGCATTGCTCTTAAAGACACCTATCTTTTGTTCACTCCTCAGGTATGAGTATTTCTAGGAGCTCAAAACTTAGAATGTGGCCTCCTCAGTATGGCGACCGACCTCGAAAATAAACAAATAAAAACACTTCTTCTTGTACCAAATATTTCCTAAGATTGAAATGAGACATCAAATATAAGTGTTTAAAAACTGAGATACAATTGCTTTTTTTCTTAGAGCAATACAATCATTAAAGGTATTGAAGGAAAAATCAGGCAGTGTAACTGGTAACCGCCTGGTTAATTCGGATCCTGTTCCTTGCCGGTTTTGGTTTCGACCCGTTTTGGTGATCGGTCGGATATTTTAAAAACAAAAATTTTAAAAAATTATATAAAATCCTAAAAAATAAGGGATTTTATTTCTAATACATTTTTTAATGTTTTTCATGATTATGGCGAAGATTGGAAATTGTTTTGGCCATTAATACTTGTTTTTATATTTTTTTCATTTTTTTGAAAATTTTCACAAATAATCCTGGGCACAAATCGATTCTTTAAGATCCATTTTCTCATTTATTTTCAATTTTATTTGGATGTACTTTGTTTAATCATTTTTAAAATATATTTTTTTATATTTTATTAAAAAAATTATTATTTTTTAACACTTTTTTTACCACCTGGGACTTACCGAGTTAGAACGGTTGAACTGGCGGGTTTACCCGTTAGACCAGTTGAACCACTTCCAGGCCCATGTCTGGTTAACCATTCTGGTTCGATGTTTCTTACACTTGTTAAAAGGAAATGATCTTGTGTATTTTGAATGCATAGTGCTATGGTGTATAAAAATCTTTTCTGTCCCTATTTTGAGAAAGAAAAGGTTTATATAAGGTTGAGGCCCCTAAACAATCAAATCAAGACGCACCTCAAAAATTCACTAGAAAATTGCTTTTTAATGCTAAAAAATCCTCAAATCCAATCATCTCGATCTTAAGATACACGGACGTTAAAAAAATGAACTTCAAGTCTTGGAAAAGTGCACCTGATGATGCATTATCTAGACCATCAATATTCAATATTTTCAAGTGTTCATATATCTTCTTGATCTAATATTTAATATTTAAATTTTATAGTTAGGTATTCAAAGTAACTTTTTATGCCATCATAAATATTTTTTATACTCAACTCTATTTGAAAGTACACCTTGCTTTGATTGTCTAAGGCCTCATCCTTATACGAACGGCACCCTTTGGAGAAACCCCTTTGTCCCTTCTTTGACTCTCTCCTAGGCCCTTATACAACGGATACCCAATGGCCTCTCTCATCGTCCTCAACCATCATTAATCACCTTCATCCTATACCCAAAACCCCTCTCTCTCTCTCTCTCTCTCTCTCTCTCTCTCTCTCTCTCTCTAAGCCTATGCAAAATGTGATTAATGATCAAAACCTGAGAAACTCATTGGCAGACAGTAAGAGAGAGAGAGAATGAGAGTTCACCGCTTCAAGTCCATTTTCCATTGAGAGGAACAAAAAGTGGCAAAGATGAAGAGAGTAATGAAAGTCACATTTAGAGAGACAGATGGGAAGAGAAGGGCGAGAGAAATTTGATGAGAGAGAAGGATGAGGGAGAAAGCTAGAGAGAGGGAGGGAAAAACTGTAGACAACAATTCAACTTCAAAACTACGAGACTTCCTGTTTTATAAATGGATGGGGTTTCTCCCAGTCAGTCGACTCATATGTACACGTTCAGTCCCCCGCTAAAATTCTCACCTTAAAGATTGACTTTTTATCCAAAATTTTACGGATTCGTCATCTAAGTCAAGCTTATCATTAAAAAAATAAAAATAAAAATAAAATAAAATAAAAGGTTTTCATTGTAAATGTTTTTTTGCACCGTCCATATCTGATTTGACCCCATAGGCTTTGCCCAAACTCCAGGACGCCGGAGGGTCAGTGGGCTCTTGCATCTGCTGACTCATAGAACATTTTTCCTTTATATTAATAAAACAGTGCAAAATCCACTACGTATCTCGGTGTATCTGTCGTACACAGCTTCATTCGCCTTGCCATAAAATTTTGTTAAACACTCCTCGCTATTAATCCAAGGAACCATTTGACTCATCCATATATATAATATATGTGGCCCATAATCTCAGCCATCAATTTTTGATGGCTGAAATTGCTTCAGCCACAATGTCACAAGTTAGCTCTTAGGCGTCAAATCATGATTTCAAATTGTTTTATTTTTAATTTCTATTCAATACATCATTTTGCAGCGAAAAAAAAAAAGTATTTTATGTGATAAAAATTATCAAAATACCCTAAAACTTTCAAGGGGTTTTTGATCATTTATTTTCATGATAATTTTTTTAGTTTTGGCCAAGAAGATGGGACACCAAATTTCAGCTCAAAAGGTTCTGTAAAGATAATTAATTAATTAATTAAAAATCAAAACATTTTGACATGAGCAATCCATCAATTTAAATCAAATGGCCAAGAAGCCACACATAATTATATGTGGTTCGTGTTATACAGAAAGCTTTCCCTTATCCAAGGCATGGTTAGTAAACAGTTTAATATTGGTAAGACGACTTTGGTCAGAAAAAAGGAGAAACAAGCTAAGGACCAAACCCAAAAGGAAATTTGAATATGAATTAGAGCATTTCACATTGATATAAAAAATATTGACCTAAAAAAGGAGCACATACGTGCACATTGGGACATAAAGAACATTGAATTGCAAGTATCAGAAATTTAATGGGAACACCAGAATTCTGATCATCGTTGAGACCTAAATTTTTAAAGAAAAACTCCTTGAAAATTATTAAAGCTAAGCTGGTGAGATATAAAATACCGAATTCTACAATAATTCTTTGACAGATCAAAGGTCAAAAACACTACGGTCAAAACACTACGTCCTACGCTCAATTCCTATCAAGGGTAGGGGCCCTCTCCCCACTAACCAAAAAAAAAAAGATCAAAGGTCAAAGTAAACATGAGGAAGAGATGGACCAAGAGAAATTGGTCGATACAAATAAAAGAACTTCAGCATAGTTTCAAGAAAACAGTTTTAGAAGTTTCGCTGCATAGCAACGCAACTCAGCAATATTTCTCGGCTATTTTTCATTTTCAAATATGAGGTTGTTTTGATGATACTTAAAAATTGCGCCGTTTGGATACTTCTCAAGAAAACCAGAGTCCTTCCAAATTACAAAATCATGCTTTTGAGTATATTGCAAACTATGTTCTAAAGAACAAAAAATACTAGTATCTTAAAAGTTCTAACATCGCCATGCAAAGGCTTCCAAATGGCAGTTTAAGTAGAGTTTCATGCCGTACAAGTAAGAAAATTAACTGGACACTTTCTCATTCAACATCGAACCGCAGGGAAGACAATTAGATTGAAAGCAATCAAAGAGCTGCACCATAGTCATGCTTTTCAAAATTTTCGACTCTCAAAACCTAGGATAAAGGAAAACCAAGAATGGCAGACACTATGAGGTCATAAAAATATAATTAGATTTAGACACCCCAAAGCTGCTGTTTCTGTTTTAAGGGAAGATCAATGAGTATAGTCTCCTTCCTGAGTAATGAGAACCGCAACAACATATATCTCCCATGGCACTCCTAAAACCTTCGTTTCATATAAAAACAAGAATCGATGCAGCAACCTGTATTACCTACAACTGAGAATGGTAAGATACTTTTATAGACTCTCTCCGGCAAGAATAATATTACTCTCTCTCTCTCTCTCTCTCTCTCTCTCTCTCTCTACTCTATCTACTACTACTACTATACTCGTACTACTACGTAACTACGTACTACTACGTACTACTACGTAACTACTACGTACTACGTA
>NW_006500351.1:1682570-1695700 GCF_000471905.2 Amborella trichopoda
ACGTACGTAGCGACACGTACTAGTTACTTACTACTACTAGAGTAGTAGTAGTACTTACTTTAGTACTACTCTCCGTCGACGAATAATAATACTACTCTCTCTCTCTCTCTCTCTCTCTCTCTCTCTCTCTAAACAATTGAAACTAAACAGTTAAAATGAGGTGCTGTTTCTTATAAATCATACCCCACTCATTGTTGGATCTTCCTGAACTCCGTTAGCACTGGATATATATTTTCAAAAGCTGTATACGTCTCATCCCTCACCTGTGAGTTGACACCAACAACCAACAGTTAATCACATTCTCTGCATCTCTATTTTCCAAATATGTCATTTTCTTATTATTATGGATTAATTCAGGGTACACTTGACTGCATCCAAATATCTGAATATATCAAAATTTAAGGCAAAAGCATGTTTGATAACTCTAAATTCTGACCCTAATAATCTTGATAAAGGCCAAAAATCAATCTCTGAGAATTCAAGACTCGAAGTTTTGGCGATCACCCAAATTTTGGGTATCATTTCTCCGTCAATTAAATTTTACGGTTTTTGGTTTCACTCTCATGCACAGCCCAGACCTCCTCATTCATCTTCGTAGGTGACCTCTCTCATCAGAGACTCTCCCTCTGCCATCTCCCTCTCTCCCTCTTCTTTCTTCTTCTCCTATCACAGCACACACTTTGAATTAGCTCAACAGTTCACAAGAAAAGAGAGGGTTTTATGGAAGATGAGCTCTGTCTTCCTTTAAAACAAAGGCTGATTAAAAGCTCGTTGATTTTATCTGCAAACAGCGGCTAAATAGAGGGCAGGTTAAGCTCTCCACCTTTCTCTATCTAGAAATAGAAAAATAGGTTAACTAAAGGTCTGTTTTGCTACACCAGACACAATAGCTGCTCTTTGAGCAAGCTTAGTAGCCTTGTTCTCTCTAAACAGTGGTTGAGGCCCTCCCATCACCTCTCTCAAAGACAGCCAAACTCCACCTTTCTTCCTCAAAACTCTCAGAAGATTCCATAAGGGACTTATTTTACAAAATATGCGTCAATGGTTTTTATCATCTTTGAACAGCAGGCCAGGCCTGCAGCCCTAGCCGTCGCCTAGGAAGGATCTATTCCTCTCTCTAGGAAATGACACAGCAGCTGAGTTTTGCCTTTCACTCTCCCAAAACCTCATCAAATAAAGGTCAACAGATCTACAACAACCAAAAAAGGGTAGAACAAACTTATCCCCTGTTCTCTGAATCATAAATGCTTTTACTACCTCCTCTCCTCTCTTTAAAAACTTGGCAGTCCCTTCTTCAAAAACTTTTCAGTCTCTTCTCCCCCTCTACCCCTTTCCCACTCTACAAAAACCAGTAGCAAGATGTGCGAGTCCACACTTTCAAGGAGGCTGTTTGTACAGAGCAAAGCATTACAGTGAAGCAAGCTGCACCAGATTTACTCCAAGAGTTGTCTAATGAACTTTGAGAGATTATTAAGGACTAATCTTGCTGGTTTTGGAACACAAGGTGGGGTCGAGTCAATAGAGAGAAGGTGATTCAGAATAACCGATAGACAGTCAAACACTGAGCAAAAGAACACATATCAATATTAATATATAATCTTGATATATGGCAAGCCAGCGATGCCGTCAAAGATTTCTTTAAATTTGAACATTTAAATACTATTTTGTCAAACATAAAGAAACAATATCAAAGAGGATATTTTATCAAACCTTGGCCCCTGTAAGAACAATCTTGCCAGACACAAATATTAGGAGGACTATTTTTGGCTGCTTCATCCGGTAAATCAGACCTGGGAACAATTCTGGTTCATACTGCATCATTTACCAAAAATTGTAAATAAGAAGACTATAACAACAGGGCGCATACTTAGAAACAGAATCAAGCAAAGTATTCAAGCTATTTTACCACAGGTGGCCTCGAAACAAATGAGCAATTCTTACACTTGAGAAAGCACCATGCGAATATGAAAGCCCCTCAAGCCTGATAGGGAACTTGACATCACAAGACCCAACAATATTCTGAATCTTGAAGTCCTGGGGTTAGCACACCATACTAAAATCAGTAACATAAAAGGAAAAAACAAAAAACATGAGTGGTATCATGTGAAGAAGCAAACAAACCAGCAGGCCCAGCATTTAGTAGATATAAAGCAATACCTTAAAGTGAGCAGGGAAGCCAAGCTTTTGGATTATGCGAGCATACTGAAAGAAAGCAACCATATCAGCTCTTGTTTGAAATAGGACTTGAAATGGATCGCCCCCAATGAATATAATTCTCCTCTAAAAAGACAAATACGTTTATATTATGACATTCACTGCTCCTGAACTTACCTTCCTTGCTGCAAGCTTAGATTGTTGTTCACTCTTGGCTCCCGTGCAAACCTGAATTCCAAACAAGTTATCAAGAACAATTAAGAAAATGAAGCATGTCAATAGTCATCACTTACAATAAAAACAAAGAGTGAATCTCACAAAATCGTAATAATAAATAGAAGGTTCAATTCTCTATGGCCACATATGAGGCATGGGAAGATACAACATCTAGCATAAAATAATCAAGATTTCGAATGAGGAGGCCAGTGATGGAATGAAAGTCAATAAATATAAAACTCAAATTTTGAATAAATTTGTATATGAGAAAAAGAAGGCTAAGCACCATGAAACCGGCAGGCATTCCCAAACCATTTCATTTGCATATGATAAAAAGAAGACTAAGCACCATGAAACCAGCCAGGTATTCCCAAACCATTTCATTTGCATGTCATAGTTTCCAAATATGCCTTCTTCCACATACCACAAGTAGTCCTTTCCATTGTTCTCTATCACATATCAGGACAAATGGCCCAAGACATACAATCTTAGTTTCTTTTCCTCTTTTTTTCTTTTTACACCCTTTAGCATTGCACCCAAATCAATTTTGAGGCTTCATTATGGTTCTTTGTGTTTCAACTTATTCTGGACATACCAGAATATTCCTAGCATAAGTCCACAACTACAAGTCGACAGATAAATGTGAAGTAGGCAAGAACAAATGCATAGGCCAAAGGATTCATCCATCCTTAACCATAATAGTATAGAAATGAGATTTGATCTCTCATTCCTGTCCTTGCAGTACCAGAACTGGGAACTGGGGCACAATGTGTTTAAACTGGGATGCTTCGTGTTTGGGACACCACTGGGATGCTTCATGTTTGGGACATCCACAAAACGCTTTCTTGTATGAGGCAGGATGATAATAAAAGTCACTATTACATTTAGAACTTTGGTTGGAAAATTATATGGATACAGAGAGGATTGTGGCCGTACCCAATTAACTTTGGCTTCTTTGGATGAATTAATGTGAGGTATATATTTCACTTTATCCCATATCCAGAGTGTCCCTAATACCTTTGTCCTCTACTACTCTACATCAACAAACATAGAAACCCGAGCTCACTTGCTCTTTCTTTCTAAATTATCAGACATCACAGCATTCTCTCACTCGTTCTGTGCCAGTTCAAAGCAAAGCCCATGTCTCTTCAAAAAAATCAGTATTCCATAGCTTATTATATTCCCTCTATTTTCTCTCTATATGTCGTGAATAGTTTCTCTCTTGTAAAATTTTACATAGAGACAAATACACACAAACACACACACACACACACACACACACACACACACACAAACCTGCAAATATGTTCATATACAAAATAGATACATTGTTGCACAGTATCAAACATATTTTGCATCAAATTTTTATCAATACATCACAAATTATGGGTTTACATCAAGGATAAATATTCCATAATGAGCATGTATACTCAGACCCAACATCCGCCCCTGGGGGATGAGTTGTTTTCCACCTTTAAACCTGTCCTCGTCTTTAAGTAGGAACAGTTCCTCAACTCCCCCTCCCAGGGAGAGTTGCATGGCGGATTTTGGACATGAGTACTCAAAAGGTCCTATACTACACATACCACACAATCCCTTATATTTAATACCCAACTCAACCAATAAACATCACACACAAATATTTCATACCCATAACACAACTGAAATGCATACAAGAACTTCTTTATCCTAGCATATACAGTAGTGGCATCAGTCCCCTTTCCATACCCCGCAACTGCTACTGGCAACTATGTCCTGAATATCCACTAAAAATCTTAAACCCAAACATTCAAAGAAACATGAGCATAAAGATGATTCATCCATCTATACTCACTGAAAAAAGTTACAAACTCAAACATCTGGAAGGCACCTAAAATTCCAACTATTTGATGGCAGTTTATGGCCACCCTTATTGTAAAGTTTGTTGAACAGAAGCCCTTCAATAAAGAGAGCCCCTAAAATTCCAATTGACACCATTAGTCATCCTTATTATGAAATTTTTTGAACAGCAACCATCTACCCTGCATTACACATGCCTTTTCTTCTGGTGCTTTTAATGTGCTCTGCTCTACCTGCAAGATATGTATTATCGTTATTCTCTAACTTTTTTACATTTATTTACTTTAAAGAAGAAACACGTTTGAGTCAGGCAAAAGGAATCCCCCTTCCGAAGTCATATCCTCGCAAAGCTTGCACATGAGAACTAGCATATTTATATGCCTTCAACCAAACATTTCCTCTTATTTCACACCCTACAACATCTATATACTAAAGCCCTAGTTTGGCTAATATTAGCCTCCTACATAGCCTTCACAGATTCATTAATACTACTCATCTTTCTTTTAAATAACTGAGACTTCATGTTAAATTCAAGCACCGTGTATAATGTCCCAATACCCAATACTTTTGTTTTTGGAAGCATCCCATTGACCAAGCCAGTTACCGATAATTTGAACTCGAGCACCATGCCCACATACCCTATACATCTATTTTTGAGAACCTCCTATTGTCCAAGCTAATTACCATTTGTTACCTGATCACCTCAAACTTACTTGTATTCCCTAAAAAACTATCCACATCAAACCATTCAAACATCTTCTGCTATGCATTTCACCCAGTTTTGATGTGGCTCAGTATTGCCCAAAGTGACAAATACAACTCAAACAGCATGCAACACACCATCAACACCAACATCAACTAGACACAGTATGTCAAGACATAAGCCACATGTGAGCAACATATTGAGCAAGACATTGAACTGGATACACCATGTTTAGCACGCACATGAGCGGATTTGTAGCTGATGACAAACATGATGAGAGCATCTTTGAGCATGATGTTGCGTCTTCAGGGACAACATCCCAAACACTAAGGTAGCATCTCCACAAGCCGGGAAAGGAAGCCAAGCATTGGATTCACTTTGAACCTTTAGAAGCGGAGTTCCCCTCTAACAAGAACTATGGTTTTACTCTGGTGAACTGCCTATCTTGGTGCCACCCCCCGTGGCCCCTGCCCAGCCTCCCCCTCAAGAGTCTTCCCCAAGGAGGTCCCCTAGACTGGCTACCTCCTCCAACCCCCTCAGTTCCTCATGAAGCTTCTTTCATGAAACGTCCGGGGTCTGGGACAAGATCTCAAACGTATTGCAGCGCGGGACATGGCGTTAAGTACAGCCCAACCATCTTAACCTCAATGGAAACAAAACAACCCGACCCCAACCTCCAACTCATCCACTAGGTCTGGGGCCAGAGACCTTGCCATTGGCTGTCTCATGCCTTTGTAGGACCTTCCAGAGGGATATGGGTTATCTGGAACCCCGCCGAGCACACTCTCGTGTCCTCTCACATAGGGGTCTTTTCTGTAACTGCGATCGTTTCCAGAAACTTGGACGGGCTCCACTGGAAATTCACTGCCGTTTACACCCCAAATACAATTTCCCTCAGACCAGAGTTTTGGGATGAACTCGATTTTGTAGCTACCCTCCCCCACCCTGCATGGTGCCTTGGGGGGGATTTCACTATTACTAGATGGTCTTTCGAGCGAAACTCTAACTCCAATATTTCACAAGGGATGTTGGACTTTTCGGATTTCATATCTCGTAATGACTCCTGGACATCCCTCTTCAGGGCAACCTCATCACCTGGTCAGACCACTCCTATCATCCCACCCTTTCCAAACTTGATAGATTCCTTACCTCTTTGCAGTGCGATGACGTATT
This sequence comes from Amborella trichopoda, assembly GCF_000471905.2. Next base: position 1,688,656 of record NW_006500351.1, read on the forward strand.
TCCTGGTTCCCATGTCGTGGCCCTTCCTAAACCTACTTCTGACCAATGTCCCATTCTTCTTGAAACTCACCCAGCTCATAAAGGCCCCAGACCCTTCCAGTTTTTGCTTGCTTAGCTGAAAGATTCTTCCTTGTCGTAGCTTATCCTCCAGTGGTGAGAGTCGTTAGTCTCAGGTAGGGCAGGGTTCATCCTGCAAACCAAAATCCAACTCCTGAAAGCAGCCCTCAAAGCTTGGAGCATAACTATTCAAGATGATTTCACCTGGATCAAGAGTACTCATTTAGCAACCATCTCAGCTTTAGACTTGCCAGAAGAATCCCGACCCCTATCCACTTCTGAATCTAACCTTAGAACCCAACAAAAATTGGAGTATTTCTCAACCCTTAGAAAATAAGAGATTTTCTGGTTCCAGAGGTCCAGGGTCAAATGGCTCCGTCAAAGAGACCATAATACCAGCTATTTCCACATAATAGTTAATTGCTGACATCAAGAGAACACCATTTCCACCCTCAAGGTAGGAAACTCCGTCCTGGATCAATAGTCGAACATTGAAGCAACTATCCTTTCTTTCTACGGAACCCTAAACATGGCTCCTTCGGACCCCAAACCTAGGATGGGGGACTACAGCTCCTCTCCACTAGGCCCAATGGTTGGAAAGACCCTTCTCAAAATTGGATTTTCCTGATGCCATTGCGGACCTGGGCAAAGACAAAGCACCAGGCCCATACGGTTTTCCAGTTGCTCCTTTCAAGCTCTTTTAGGATTCTTTTCAGCCTGATTTCCTAAAGTTCTTCGATGAATTCGTCCATCGGGGAATTCTTCACGAAGCAATGAATGCAACCTTCACCGCCCTGGTCCCCAAAGTCGAAGGGGCCGAGGAACTAAAGGATTTCATACCTATCAGTTTGGTCAATTCCACCTATAAGTTTTTATCCAAAATGCTGGCCTCAAGGCTTAACGAGGTTCTACCCTTTGTAATCTCTCTCTCTCAGAATGCTTTCATCAAAGATAGGCAGATCCTTGACGGGTCCTGTTGGCACACGAGTGCTTACATTCAAGACATCTTGCCAAAAAACCAAGCCTCATTTTCAAGATTGACTGGGAAAAAGCCTACGAACACGTGGACTGGTCGATCTTGGACGATATTATGGCTAGGATGAGTTTGCGGTTCGCCGGAGAAAGTGGATGAGGGGTTGTTACTCCCACCCCTTCTTCTTCGTGCTGATTAATGAAGCACCGAGAGGCTTTTTCCCCTCCTCTAGGGGCCTCCGGCAAGGGGAACCCCTATCCCCCTTCGTCTTTGCAATTTCAGCTGAGGTGTTCAGCCAATCTATCTCTCGCATGTAGCATTTGGCCCTCCTCTCAGGGTTCAAAGTAGCTCAAGAGGCCCCACTGTATCCCACTTACAGTACGCCGATGACACCTTGGCTTTCATCGACAACGTACTGCAGGAAGTTGAGTACTTGCGGCTCTTCCTTAAATGATTCAAATATGCCACTGGCTTCAAGGTTAATATGGAGAAATCCACTATGATTGGGGTGGCTCTCACTCCCTTAGAGACTAGAGTGCTCATTCCAGATTGGATGTGCAAAGTGAAAGACCTCCCTACTAGCTACCTAGAGATGCCTTTGGGTATTGGTAAACCTAAAACGAGGCAGTGGTCTCACGGGACAGACAGAGTCGACTGTCGCTTAGTTGGCTAGAAAGGCAGGTTCTTGTCCTTCGCAGGCAGAACAACTCTCATAAAGGCTACCTTGTCCAACACCCCGGTGTATCTGATGTCCCTGTTTCCCATGCATGTCGCAGTTGCAAACCGCCTTGAACAGCTCATGAGGAACTTTCTTTGGTCCGGCGAGGCTTACTCCGAAACATTTCACCTCTTATCTTGGGAGAGAGTTTGCCAACCGAAGCACCTAAGCAAACTAGGGATCTGGATACTGAGAAAACATAACACATCACTACTTGGTAAATGGTGGGGGGCCTGGTGGCATCTTGTGAACCACAACAACTTGCTTTGGTCCCAAGTTATCCATTGCAAATACAAAATCCCCCCCAATGCCTGGCTTGGAAATCCTATATGCCCTCTCTCTTTTCCAACAAAATGTTCCATTCCATCCAAGGGGAGGCCATAGAATCCGTTTCTGGTCAAATCTCTGGCTGGGTCATATCCCGCTAAGGGACAGGTTCCCTTCTTTGTTCTCCTTAGCTACCGATACTTTCTCCTCTATCGCCGAAGAGATCCCTGCTTCAAGAGGTCTTAGGGTCTGGAACCCCTCCTTCAGATGGTCCCTTTCGGACTCTGAATTCCTTGAATTCATTTCACTGTCATCCTTATTGCATGCTACCTTCCTTGCCCTCTTCTGGCAACATGGTTTGGACTCCCTCACCCTCGGGAATTTTTTCGATAGCTTCTTCTACAAAAGATTGCTGCAACCTCCCACTTTCCCTCTTTCTCCGACCTCTGTAGTTTCCAAGATGTGGTCCTCGATTGCCCCACCTAAGGTGCAGGCCCTCAATTGGATTGAGGGCTTCGAAAAAGCTTTCACAGTGGACCAGCTTCAACGGAGGGGCATCCCTATCCTCAACTGTTGTGTGATGTGCTTGTGTGAAGAAGAGAGCAATCCTCATCGTTTAATCCACTACAACTTGGTTCTCAGCCTGTGGAGCAAACTCCTCGGCCTTTTTGGATTGTCTTGGGTTACTCCTGCCTCCATAATAGCCCTCCTCCATCTCGCAGCGGACCACCTTGGCTTAAGGCAGGTTGGCTTTTATGGATGGAATCCATAGCGGCAACGATATGGGTAATCTGGACCGAAAGGAACTCAAGGACTTTTCAAGGAGTCAAACGCAACGCCTCGGCCCTCTTTCACAAAATCACTTCCCTAGTGATCTTTTGGGCCACAAACCACAAGGCTTTCAAAGGTATCTCGACTATGACTTTTCTACATAGTTGGGAGCACATCCTCCATTTCCAACCCAGTCGGGCCGCTCAAGCAGACAATTGGTCTCCTCCCCGCGCAAGTCATACTAAACTCAATTTCGATGGGTGTTCCCTCGAGAATTCCGAACCGACAGGAATAGGAGGGGTTTTCAAAGATTACCACGGAAACATCCTGGCCTCCTATTCCAAATAAACCAGCCACGCTGACTCCCAGCTTGCCGAGTCCATGGCACTCCTTTCGGGACTCAAAGTGCTAAACCCTGGGTGGGGACTCCCTCTGATAGTAGAAGGAGACGTCAGGAATATCATTACCTGGGCTGCTGGTCGCACCGCACCTCCATGGTACCATGCTTCGATCTTTGATGAGATTTCTCATATCTGCAAGAATACAACCATCTCTTGGATGCATATTTGGAGGGAATCAAACACCCTCACAGACCAACTGGCTAGGGATGTTGCACTCACACAGGCCGCAGATTATAAAGCGCATGGGGCTTCGAAGACTACGGCTATACTTTTTGTACCGTAGTGTTGTTTTTGGTCCCCTTCTCATGGGCCTTCCTCCTGTTGGTTTTTTGGTGTCCTTCTTCCATACATCTTTGTAATGGGCGATTGTTATAAGCCCCACCTATTTTTTGTATAGGGTTACATGTTTAGGGATAGCCAATTTTTTGCCGAGAGGCCTGGGTTGTGGGCACTCTTGATGGCCTGTGTACTATCTTTTCACTTTTATACAACAGTTAACAGTATCAAAAAAAAAAAAAGTTCAGTATCGTTTATATGATGATCACTATTTTGCTCAAGGAAGAAACTTCTGTCATACAATAATTCTCTTGGCCATGAAATAGGTTGTTTCTGATCATAAATGTGGAAAGGCAGGAAAAGAAATACAATCAACTGCTATGCAATACAGGTTACTAAAAGCGGCCAGTAAATACATCAAAAGGAATAATAATACGAGGCATTATAAGAAAAGAGAGAGCATAAATGGAGAAGTTGCAATAGGAATGGATCCAGGACGAATTTGAGTGAGCAAGCGAAAAGTGTGAACCAGGAAGTAAAAACTCGGTGGACTCTCTGAAATGACACCTGAATTAACACAGCTAAACTAACCCAAGATTTAACCAAAGAGTCAGCAAGAACAAGTCTAAAATTATGACTTACCTAAGTTAACACAGCGAAGCAACCCCCAGATTTAACCAAAGAGTCAGCAAGAACAAGTCTGAAATTATGACTCACCTATTTTTTGAGTCCCTTATCTTATTCAGAGCATTTATGAAACTCAACAAAGTTGAAACAGTTTTTTTCTTCTTATTTTTTTTGGCTTTTTCATTTTGTTGATAGACACACTGAAGCAGCCCAGGATATTTTGTTGACCTAGACTCGTGACAATGGCATCATTTGATTATCCAAACTTAGATTGACCAAGTAGTCCTAAAGTGCACTCAACTGTCCCAAAGAGATGAGAAATCCTCACGTCTGATCAAGTATGACAGAATTTTTTTAATATATTATTTTATCAGTTCATTGAATGAGCTCCAAGGGTCAGAAAGTTGTGAACTTTCAAACTAGCTTCCTTGTCTTTGTGGCTATTTTTCAAAAGTAAGCTATACTGTAGTTCTATAAAAGACGGAGAACTTACCATCTTCTTACACAAAAGTGTCAAGATAAATTAGAGGAAAGAAACAGCAGAAAGGCTATGAAGAAGATGATATCTGGGACTAGAAAGGAGTGGTAGCTACTGAAGATGTTGCATTGATCATAGGATAATAAAGAAAAGAAGCTGAGGCCAATTGGAGAAAATCACACAGGCAATTGTTAAGAGATCTACAATGAGTTTTACATAACCTTTTGTAGGCAATTTATCTTCTAGTTAGCAGTCAAGGGCAATTACCTTGGTAATTTCCAATAAGGATGTTTGACTACAAAACTTCTGCTAGAAAGACCAAGTCCAAAAGAAAGGCCCTATTGGTAAATATGTAACCACTACTTCATTGGCTACTTGAGCATCAGATTAATGGGCATCCAAGTTGGACCATATCCTTTCATTAAGTATTTGAAGACAGCTTTGCAGGATTTCAGCCATATTTTTCGTAAATTTCCAGGTTTACCTATAGTCCCACAAAAAAAAAGCCTTGCTTCCCTTAAATTATGCTCTGAATTAACCATATTTCAAGGAAACCCAATTTCAATTTGGAATTGATATGCTGTATATTCATTCAAGTGTGTGATTCCTCTATGTATCATGAGCACATATACCATGATTCAACTGGAGCACACTGTACAACTACTCCCCCGGTCATAAGATCTACTTGGGAGGATTTTTTCAATCTGCAATTCAGTTAACCATCTAAAGATCAATAGATGATTATTGGGTCCAAGAAAAAAATTTGAATTTTGAGTTCTGTAACACTTACATCTCACCCTCCAAAAATTGGACAGTCTCTATTCAATCTTGAAACATTATTTTTTAAGCAAAGAGCGAAAAAAAAAATTATTGAGATTAGTTCATGGGTTGAAAAGTCTACATCCCCAAAATTGTGGGTCCCAGAATTAATTCTGGATTGGATTTTACCCAAGTAAATGGACAGTATACTCTCATGGGAGCATAGAATCTTTTGACACGTACCATTGTCATTAGCACTTCTTACATGCTGCCAAAGCCCTGGGATTGCTCAGGGTTATCTTTTTTCCTTAAGCATAGAATAGTTCCTTTGTACTGTAAATACTGTTTTACAATTAAGGTAAAATTGGCTACTCAATGAGCAATAACAACGAGGAGCCACAATAACATCTTGCCTAATATGGATTGGAAATGTCCTAGTGGATGAAGATTTCTGAAGCATTCTGCAAGGAAGAGTGGGCGAATTGGATAATTATATGTGACATTAAAAGCTTCCCGTTGCATTGGATGAGATGAAATCTCAGTATCAAAGGGGAGACCGTAGATATGAAAAGCAATGGATCCTGATGGATCCTGCTGTGACATGGGACTTGAATGAAAAAGGTAAGTAGGCAACTACAAGCACAAGAGCAGAAAGGAGTTAACCACATACATATCAGAAAAGGGCTTTGACCAGGCTGACTCAAGGAAAGGTGATCACAAATTAACAGCTGATAGCTTACCTATCAATCTCTTATATCTACTTGCTGGTTTTTATTCCGCCTCACACTTCCTCTGTATCTCCCAATTCTCACTCCCCCGCCACCCTTCTCTATCTCCCCCCTAGTGCTTGTGGGCCACTGATATAGATGTTATTTTTTGGTTTGCACTTTGGAACCCCCTTTTGTATTTGAGCTCCCAGCTTGTGGGTAGCCATATTGGGGATTCTGTATACAAACTTATACTATAGTGATAATGTCAACCACTTCTACAGGGGGAGAAACAAAAAGTTTTCTACAGGGTCAGACGTGGGTGTCACATCCTTCCCATGTCAACATGTGCCAGAAGCCAAGGACATGCATTCCCATTTGCACAGCCAGGAACCCTTACATTGCAACCCCTAGCATAACATGATGTTGTGGGGGTGGTAGGAAATTATACTACCTATCAAATTGGATAGCCAGCTATAATCTAAAACATAAATCAGCGAGGATTTCATTACTAGTGCAACTAATGTAACAAGATGATATTCAACAAGAGATTGTCACCGACTAATACTGATTTATATTGTTATAACAGAGTTATTAAGGTTCACAATTTCGCATAGACTGACAAAGGCATGTGACGATTGGGGATATAATTTGTTTCAAATAGGCTACATTTAGCTAAGTCCATATGAATCTTACCCAGCACAAAGGGGCCAGCTATGTAATTTGTGGAAACATGGTGTATGAGCCATTTTTATTTATGAAATTGTATTACTAATAGTGTCTCTTGGAACACACCAATATGGTCCTCTTTTGACCTTACATTTGGACTTCTGTTTTCCTTGGAATATACAGTCACAAAAAACCTAAAATTTGGTGGTGTTTTGCTCTCTCAATCTATTTTCTCTTACAGAGTATCATTATGTAATGTTATAAAAAGTAGGATTTAGGTTTGGGTTGCTTAAATAAAATCCACCCAAATAAGGCCTGGTATTGCCCTTCTCTCTCTCTCTC
>NW_006500351.1:1699800-1792668 GCF_000471905.2 Amborella trichopoda
AAACCACATTTCTCAACACCATTTGAAGGTAGGCTCTATTTTGATTGTTTAGAGCCTAGGCTCTATACAAACCGCACCCATATATATATATATATATTAATTATACATCCATAGAAATTGTACTACAGGACGCCCAAGGTTCTGGGCGCTGAGCGCCAAGCCGCCTAGCATTTTTTGAAACCTTGGTTTCCAAACAATGAGGGACATCTTTATCATTTATCCCAGAAAGTAACATATAGAATCCCATTAGGTGAATACAATACAGCATATCAACCACCCATTCTCAAGATGGATGGTGGAGATGAACCAAAGCACAGCCATGACAAACTGCATCTCTGCATTACAGTCACCATTCACATAAGGGATGCACGGTGGATGCCCTCCCTATGTATGTCTAGCATACAAATAATGTGCATGAATTTACCACCCAATAGTATACCCAACACCTCTGTGCATACTCACACGAGTAAGTGGCAACTAAGATTCCTTTTAATATTTACAAAATAAAATTAACCCACCTGCGACATAAATAATTAATATTTCTTCCATCAGACAAGATATTCAAACAAAATCCATGACTACCAATCATTTCCATGACTTCTTTTTTTTTGTGGAAGAGGGGCTGGGGATGGGGAGGGGGGGTGTAACAGCATTACTAAATATTTTCCACGAGTGAGTATTTCAATAAAGAAACTGGGACAAGACTCTGAGATTTCTACGAGCAATAATTTCTTACAATCACAAGAATTAACTCCTCCATTATTTCCTCCATCAGCATCGCATCCAATCATATCTGATGAAAATGCAATATCCTAAATGAATCATGTTTGGCATAACTAATTGTATTATAACAAGAGTAACATAAATCTTGACATTAACAAAACATATTCTGTATTATATGTTCTACAAGTGTTAGTAGTTAAATCAGAACAGAAGAATCAAGGTGGTGGAACAAAACTCAATCGCACCATCATAGACTTAGCCACTAAAGTTATAGTCAAATAACATAAAGAAACATCCTTCAAACTCACAAATATAAGTTAAAGGCAACACACCAGCAATATCTCTTAGAACTCAACAGCAAACTCACCATTTTCCCTGAAGCAAATATCAATGCTGTCGTTTTTGGCTCTCGAATTCTCATGATAACAGCAGCAAAACGCTGGTAATGAGAACATAAACAATTGAGCAAGGAAACAGCACATATTCTCTAAACCCTAGACCCTTAAACGGTGGTATAACCAACATAGAAACACATGTATAAAGTAGGCTCACATAAAGAATGTTTCAAGGACCCATAAACAGCAATTAAATGAAAATACTAGGGCTCATTGAATATCACATACCTTGGGATTGTATTCAGCATTGCGGGCTTGCAAAGCTATAGCCTTAAGGTCCAATTTGCAATCCAGGTTCACAGTTGACACAATATTCCTACATTCGAAATTAATAAGATACTAAGCACATGTTAAATGGATGAAGTAAAAGCACATTGTGGCCCACAAGACACATACCTATCCAGTAACTAAATATGAAACTTGGGATCTTTCTATACTAATACTCAAACTACCTGTTCAAGGCACAGATTCTATTTATAGTAATGGTGCCTTTTTTTAATAAGTATTTGACTGTATTATGTTTAATGGCAACTCATCATTTCAAGAGTATGCGGAGAAACTTTCTGAATTGGACACAAAATTGTTGGTTGATTGTAAGAGCACCAATCAAAAGATTGCTAGAAACAAACCACATTTCCTGAGAACTGTATATCATAAGGAGGCATGATGCAATATAACTAACCTAACATTCTGTTCTTTCCTGAGACCTGTCTATCATAAGGGGCCATGATGCACTATAATTAACCTACCATTATGTTCCCATGATAACCAAGAAACCCCAAAAACCAGAGAAAGATTTATGTCGTTTAACAGCGAAGCATACAAGCCATTTATAGACGCCTAAATGCCAAATCTATGTCAAGAGCATACATGGAGTAGGGCGAACAAGGAAACAACTTTTTCCTTTGCCGTAAGTTAATGGGGAACATCAAATTCATCAATCACATTTGAAAAATGAAGAAATACCAGACAGTTTAGGATAAACTTACTGAAGAGTGGGTACAATTCCAGAAGGATGCTTGGTAAGATCAACAGGCTGACTCCCCTCCAAGACCTGCTCTGCCATGCTCCCTTGAATCCCTTCCTTTATCAATCTTATAACCAGTCAGCCTACAATAGATATCTCAAAATTACACACCAGATTCTTCTGCAACCCTGTAAACAACACATAAATACATCACCCAGCGAAAGTGCAATTTGAATGTAGAATAATCCAAAATTTACCCTTTTTTGTATGGTTTCGGATAATTATAGAAAGGTTCTCATTTTTTTTCCCATTTTGTGAGAGAAAAGGATAACTATAAATATAGTTACAAAAACGACGAGAAGTGGTTGCAGGCAGCCCTGCTTCATCCCTGTCTCCATTGAGCATACCTGATGTTTTGAATTCGGTATTGCTAGCTGAGAATCTGAGAGATGGGGAAGAAGGGGCTTGCCAAAGGAATCTGAGAAGAGAGAGAGTATTTGGAGAGAGAAAGAAAGAGGGGTTGGGGGATTCGAGAGCGGGGTAATAAAAGTGAAACAGGTCCCCGTATTCAGATGAGAGAAAACGAGAATCTTGCTATTTATCATAGCGCCCGCCTGGATTTTCGGGCATGGATTTTTTTTTTATGGAAGAAATTTATATACGGTTGCAATTTAAAATCTAGGATTACATGTCACCTCAATAATTTATGGGAAAAAGTTGTTTTAATCCCTTTGAAAAAAGTTGTTTTAATGTTCAAAAACTTTAAATATGAAAAATATATGTATGTAAGTATAAGAAATACCGAATTTTGCAACATATTATGTACACCGTCTATTTTTTAGATTTTTATTATAGATTTACTTTATTTTAATCATTTTAGAGTTTAAAATTTTATAATTGGATATCAAAATAGATTTTCAAATAATTCTAAAAATAGTTTAACCAAAGTTATATGTTATAATCAAATGTGGAGCTACACTTTAATTGATTGTTGAAGGTTGCAACCTTATAGAAACCACAACCTTTATATATTGGATATTATAAGGAAATGGTTTATATAAGTGTGAGGCTCTAAATAATCAAATTAAAGTGCATTATAAAAATTTTTATATACTCAATATTATAAGGAAAAGATTTATATAAGGGTGAGGCTCTAAACAATTAAATTAGGGTGTATCTGAAAAATTTCATTAGAAGATGTTGTTTTTCATGATCAAATATTATCAAATTGATCTTCTCAACCTTAATATGCATGGACATAAAAAAAAAAATAGATTTCAAGTTTTGAAAATAGTGTATCTTGTAACATATTTTTGGACCATCAATTTTTAAGATTTTCAAGTTTTTATAGATCTACCCAACCTATTCTATTTTTTAAGCTTTAAATTCTATAATTAAAGAGAAATATATTTTAAGGCTATCATAAAGATTTTTAGTATTGAAACCATATTTCTCGATACTATTTGAAGGTGCACTTTACTTTGATTGTTTAGAGCATCGGCTCTATACAAACCGCACTCTTATTTTAATCAATATTTTGGCTTGCTCAATGGCGGGGATATTAAAATTTTATGAAAATTAAATTTTAACAAATCACTTAATTTTTATAGAATTTTATTTCCACACATAAAATATTTTTTGAATTTCTAACGCTTGTGGATTCCACTCATGGGCCTCTCGACTCAAAGCCTTAGGGCGTAATTGGAAGGTATTTCATGTGAAAATTATATTATTCACATTTGATATGTGATGAATACAAAAACTATATCAAATTTTAGAGAGAAAGTACCTAAATTTTTTTTAAAATAGAATTATCTCAAATTTTTTAGAGACACAAATTATCTCAAATTTTAAGTTTTAGAAAGAAAGTACATTAAAATTTTAGAGAGTGAAACTATATCAAATTTTAAAAAGAGAAAGTACATAGGACTTTTTGGAGAGAAGCTATCTCAAATTTGTTAGAAAAAGAAAAGATCTCAAATTTCAAAATTTAGAGAGAGATTATATTAAAATTTTAGAGAGAGAAACTATATCAAATTTTAGAGAAAGAAAATACTTAAAAAGAGAAATTATCTCAAAAATTTTAGAGAGAGGAAATATCTCAATTTTCAAGTTTTAGAGAGCTTGAGAGCATATTAAAATTTTACAAAACAAAACTATATCAATTTTTAAATAAATAAAGTATTTAGTTTGTTAGAGAGAGAAACTATCCCAATTTTTAGAGATAGAAACTATCTCAAATTTAAAATTTTAATTTAATATTTCAGAGAGAAATAATATCAAATTTGAGAAAGTATCTGAATTTTTTGAGGGATAGAAACTAGGTCAAAATTTTAGATACATCAATTATCTCAAATCCAAAGTTTTAGCCAGAGAAAATATCTTAAAACTTTAGAGAGAGAAACTATATTAAAGTTTAGATAGAGGAAATACTTGAAAATTTTTAGAGAGAAATATCTCAAAACTTTTAGAGAGATAAATTATCTCAAATTTTAAGTTCTAGAATGAAAAAGTATATTAAAATTTTAAGTGATGGAAACTATTTCAAATTTTAGATAGAGAAACTACCTAAAAATTTTTAGACAAAAGATTTTATCTCAAATTTTAAGTTTTAAAGTGAGAAAGTATTTTTAGGGTATTTTTTAGCACTTGTATCGCTAATGCAAATAAGGAGCCCACAGGTACCAAAATGCTTGCAAACCATGGAAGCACTGTTAAAATAAACCTTGATCTGCAATAAATTTTTGAAAGCCGTTGGATGGGCCCCATAAAGCATGTGGGGGTAGAACTCGACTCCCTAAGAACACCCACCAAGTATCATCGTGATTCAACGACGTTAAGATGGATCAGACACAAAACCAGTTTTCAAGTTCAGCCCCTAACATGTTTAAATATACCTCATAACTACAGTGCTATCATCGAAACCTCATATGAGCATCAAACTATTTCTGTTGGATTCAAAAGGCCCAAAAATCCCTAGATATCAAATTTCAACTCATTCGGATGCTTCTGGACTATTATGCGGCCAACTTATCCAAAAAGGGTAGGTTACACACTATTCTAATGCACCCTTGGTGGACCAATTTCCATTTATGGAAACTATGTAATATGATTTTGGGATCACCTTCAAAAGGCCATAACTTCTTCATTTAAGTCGAATCAAGCCCAAATTTCATAAGGTTCTTCGTCTTGTCAACACGCAAGATTTTATACATGGCACTGCCTGTGACATGGCTCGAGACTGAAGAAATCCTAGAGATAAGTTGCTCAAGGGAACTCATGTATTACAGATTTTAACAAGAGGGAGATCCCTTCAATCAAATGGTCGTTTCACAAAGCCCTGACCTCGAATCCAAAGTAAACATCATATGTGATAAACAATTAGAAAGGATGTATTTTGAGGTTGCAAGAAGGGGTATTTTCCGACGACCAGAATTATTCCAACGACTTTCCCAATTCGAAAAGTGGTGGTCTGGTCACCAAATCAAACCATTATTGTCACCAAACGATCATGACAGCTTTCCCATTATTCTACGATGGAAAGATCGGGCCAAAATATCACCCACCCTCTGACCGTACAAACCGAAGGGCGACCGAGTACAGGACAGCAAAGGGAGGTGGCAAACGCCACTCAAGTGGGAGTGGCTCAACACATATAACGGGCAGAATCAATAACAAACCACGAAATAAAACCAAAATCCAAAAGAAGAATCGTTTCCATTAATAATCATTCTCCAAAATCCTTTTACAATCAGTTTAAGGCACTAATGGCCCACAAGGTACTAGGTAAACAACAAACAAATAGACAGTGGCGTAGCCACCCAAACACCTACTATAGCAAGCTCTAGAAAGATCTCTTCTTCAACTTCAAGCTTTAAGCGCCCCAAAAACCTGAACTGTTGCCCTCTCAACCGGGCCAGAAACTTTCACTCTACAAGAATGAAAATGAGGGGAATGAGCTAATAGCCTAGTAAATAGATCTACACCATTGCGTTCCGGTCTAAAATCATTAACAGTAAATGACAATATTTTCATGCACACAGCTGTCATGAAAACTTTCATTATTCAAACCCATTAAGTACTTTAATAGTACAAGGGTATACAAAGTCTAATTGTCAGAATAACATACAGTGTAAAAGCCGTCAGTCATTTAATCTCTAGCCGATCAGTGAAACAAACATATCACAATCTCACACAATAGAAGCTAGAGAAACCTACTTCTAAAGTAGAAGTTCCATTGATTAGGCTAAGTCAATCCGGTAGCTTGGAACCTCTACCCTCGTTCAAGAGGGAGGACAATGACAAATGAGTGTCCCACTTCGTAATGTCTCCACACACACACACATCCCTAACGCGCTTTGGGGTTTTCGATAGGCAGAGGCCTTGCAAGACATGACCCTCTCATAAGCCCTTCCGGCAAAAGGGTGTTACACTACCATCGGGTGAACCAATGCATAGTGCCAATAAAGATTTGGGGGGAGTGACCCACCCTATTGTTCAGTTTCACCACGTACCCCAGTCCTATCATTGGGGTCGGGGCACAGTCAGTAATTACCGACATAACAGTATCCAACTACCAATGGGTGACCCATTGCGTAGTGGTCAATGTCATATCAGTATCATAGTATCGTATTATCACATTTCTAATATCACAGTATCAGTGTCACATTATGACGATATCAGTATCTCAGTATAACAGTAGCAGTACTATAGTATGACAGTAGCAATATTACAGTATGACAGTAGCAGTATCACAATATGACAGTAGCCGCATTACAGTATGACAGCAGCAGTATCACATTATGACAATAGCAGTATTACAGTAAGGCAGTAGCAGTATGACAGTACATGTATTATAGTGTGGCAGTAGTAGTATTACAGTATGGTAATAACAATATCACAGTATGACAACAGCAGCATTATAATATGGCAGTAGCAATATCTCATTTTTAGTATCACAATTTACATTTCCTGACATTTTAGACAGTGATGTTTGACCATAAAGAGGGTCGTAACTTTTGATATATTTGAAATTTGGAAACAATTTCAAAACCAATTTTATAAAAGATGCACATATCTTTCAAATGGGGGTAGTTTAAAAGTATTTGGACCCCGTTTAGCCCTTCAAAAGTTCAAAGCAATAGTGGTTTACTATTTGTGCTCTGTTGTGCATCTGATATAGTGACATGCCTCATTTAGTACACTATAACTCTTAATCCATAAGGTATTTTAAAGTGGTTCCACAACTAAAATTCTAGTAAAAACATGTATCTTTTCAACAAGGGCATTTTGAAAGTGTCTAGACTCTATTTGGTCATTCAAAAATCCATGACAACTAAAGTGATGGTTATGAATTTTAGTGAAATCAATCCATAGTGACATGCCTTCACAAATAATTACATAACTTTCAATCTAGGAAGAATTTCGAAATAATTTCCTTTGCAACTTTAATCCACTCAAAGATCTTCCCAATGGCGATGTTTTGAGAGAAATTGGACTTCATTTGGTTAGTAAAAACCCATGGTAATAGTAGTGATAGTTAAAATACACAGGGAAATTAGTCAACAGTGACATGCTTATAGATATTGGAATATAACTTCCCATTTATAAAGAATTTAAACAATGAGCAAATATGAACATTTTAATAGACTCACATATCTTTCTAATAGCAATGATTTGAGATCATTTAGACCTCATTTGACTGTTCAAAAGCCTATTACAAATATATATATGTTCCTGGAATTTCACAGTAACACTTAACATGCTTCAAGAACATGCTTCATAACTTTCAATTATTAGTTAACAACATCATAATAGCTGTTCAATCTCAATACACACACATACACACATGCCCATATATGTATATATCAATAGAATTTTGTAAGCATTAGATTTATTCTCAACATCAAAGTTCATCATACAACAAAGGCACCATTTCAATGAAACAAGGCATAGAAATGGCTACAATACACTCACTCTTGTAGATATTAGTTTCATGCCTTCTCATAACATTGGTGCAATGGTGGTTGATCCACTTACCTAATAAGAAAGGTTGCCTCCAACATCCCCTGCCACAGTCCCCTTCATGCTCCTCATAAGGCTCCAACAGTGCAGTGACAATGTGCTCACAAAGGGGGTTCTAAGTGTTGAGTTCTTAGAGAAAGAGTGTGACGAATGAGTGGCGAGAGAGAGGGAGGGAGAGCGCTTAAGTACCCTGGCTGGCGTGGTAGTCCAAGGCTGGACAAGTGGCAAAGACCACACATACATCAGTACAAGTGGCATGTGTAGTGGCATGCATCAAGGCAGGTGGCGGTCTTATTCATGCACGACGCTACATGCACGGTAGTAGCATGTTTTGTTCCATCTCACTGCCGTGCATGTATTCATCTTTTTCTTACACTAACAGCACTGCCTCTTTCATTTCCTTTCCACACGTGGTGTTACACCGCGACGCTGCTATTCTCTCTCTTCACAAACAACATTGCTCCTTCTCTCTCTTCACAAATGGCGTTGCTCCTTCTCTCTCTTCACAAATGGCATTGCTCCTCTGACATGCACGACGGTAAGCTTTCTCCCTTACTATCGAGTGTACTTCTTTTTCTCTAACAGACTCCTGCCGCTGTGTATGTTTCCATGACCGGGAAATCTTGGTCCTTACATCATCCTCCCCTTAAAAAGATTTTGTCCTCAAAATCGTTAGTCAATCAAATAGATGGGGGTACTTATCTCGATTTTCATCCTCTCGTTCCCATGTCGATTCTTCTCGTGAATGATATTGCTATAAAACCCAGACCAAGGGAATTTCTGTATTACGCAAAACATGCACTCTTTTGTCCAGCATTTCAATTGGTTGTTCGCCATAAGTCAAATCTTCCCTGATCGGAATCGGTTCATACTTCAAAATATGGGACGGGTCAGGGTGATACTTCCTCAACAATGACACATGAAAAACATCATGAAAGTTGGCCAACTCGAGCGACAGGGCCAGTCGGTATGCCACGGCTCCAATTCTTTCTAAAATTTCAAAGGGTCCAATAAATCATGGACTTTGTTTTCCCTTCATGCCAAATCTCATAATGCCTTTTATTTGACGATACCTTCAAATAGTCACGGTCACCCACTTCAAATTCGAGATCTCTTCTCCGATTATCGGCATAACTCTTTTGCTGACTTTGAGCTGCTTTGAACCTTTCTCAAATTAAAGCAATCTTTTATGATGTTCTCTGAACAATCTCTGGTACTAACAATCTCCTCTCACTGACTTCATCCCAACATATGGGTGATCTGCACTGCCTCCCATACAGTGCCTTAAAAGATGCCATCTGAATACTGAAATGGAAACTGTGGTTATAAACAAACTCTATCAGAGGCAAATGATCATCCCAGTTTCCTTTGAAATCAGTAATATAAGCCATCAACATATCTTCTATGGTTTGAATGATCCTTTCCGACTGTCCATCAGTCTGAGGGTCGAAAGCAGTACTGAAGGTGAGTTTGGTCCCCAAAACTAACTGCAGACTATTCCAAAATCTTGAAGTAAATCTAGGGTCGCTGTCGAACACAATGCTAACAAGTACTCCATACAATCTTATTATCTCTTTAATGTATAACTGGGCTAGATTATCCAAAGTATAAGTTGTGCGGACCAATAAAAAATGGGTAGCTTTTGTTAATTGGCCCATAATGACCTAAATACTATCATGCCTAGTACCTGATTTAGGCAGGCCAAGGATAAGATCCATGGTGATGTGCTCCCATTTCCATTCTGGCACAGGTAAGGGTTGTAACACTCCGATAGGTTTATGATTTTAGCCTTCACTTGCTGACATGTTAAACACTTATAGACAAATTGTGTCACTTCCCTCCTAATATCATTTCACCAGAAATCCTTCTTCAGGTCTTGGTACATTTTAGTACTTCCTGCATGTTATGTGTAACGGGAGTGGTGAGCCTCTTCCAAAATAGCCCTTTTTACATTCTCGTCATCCGGACCACATGCCCTATCTTTAAATCTCAACAACTTACCACTACCCATGGTGAAGTCCTGTTTTCCTTCCAATTTCATTTCTCGGACCATCATGTGTGCTACTAATACCATGATTTCCTACTCAACTCGTCTCCTACGACGTTGGTCTCTCATAGGTGGTAATTGACGGTACAGTCATAATCTTTTATCAAGTCCATCCATCTTTTGTGTCTCATGTTTAATTCCTTATGAGAAAACAAATACTTGAGGCTCTTATGATCAGTAAACATTTTAGATTGGGTCCCTTACAGATAATTCCTCCTTTAAAATTAATAACACAACTCTCAGCATGTCTTCTCCACTTAAATACAACCTTGATTTTACAAGGGTCAACTGCGACCCCGCCCTTCAAAACAATATGCCCGAGGAAAGCCATGCTCAGGAGCCAGAATTATCTCTTACTCAACTTGGCATACAACTTTTTTGACTTTAAGGTCTGAAGGCCCATCCTTAATACTTGCTCAGATTCTTCGAGTACACCCAAATGTCATCGTTAAAAACGACCACGAAATCATCTAAAAAAAAAAAAGGTCTAAAAACTCGATTCATTAAATTATAAAGATAGCTAGGGCATTGGTTAATCCAAACAGCATCACCAAAAATTTATTGTACCAAATCTGGTCTTGAATGCAGTCTAAGGAACATCCTCTTCCTTAAACCGCAGTTGATGATAGCCCGACCAGATGTCAATCTTTGAACATACTTGGGCTCCTTGAATTTGATCAAACAAGTTGTCAATTCTGGGTAAGGGGTACTTATTCTTCACCGTAACCTGATTTGGCTTTCTTTAATCAATACATAGTCTCAAGGATCCATCCTTCTTCTTTACAAATAAAACCAGTGCACCCCATTGTGATACACTAGGCCGGATGAACCCTTTATTCAATAATTTCTGTAATTGCTCATTTAGTTCCTTTAACTCTACTGGGGCCATCCTGTAAGGAGCTTTAGAAATGGGAGCAGTACCAAAGGCCACTTCTATTTCAAACTCTATCTCCCTTACTGGGGGCGGAGAGGTTAACTCTTTAGGAAAAACTTTTGGATACTCTCTTACCACTGGTGTCTCCTCTAACATAGATTGAACATCCCTACTTTCCACCACATAAGCCAAGTGCTCACCACATCTTTTGGTCAACAGGCGGGATGCCCATAGGGCCGAGATAAGGTGTAGAGGGGAACATTCTTAATGCCCAAAATACTATCAAACACTTGGATGCCTAGACGTATCAAGACTATAAGTAAAATATGCCCCTCAAACACAACCCCACAATGATTATATAAAATTGCAGTTTCTAAAGATTCTCCCATGGGTCAGCATAAAATAAAAAATCCAGTCAAGATGCTCAAGTTTAACATTTATATGGTTTACAATATATGGTGCGACAAAAACAGTGAGAGGAAACAAGATTAAAACTCTAACTTCTACGTCACAAATCAAAACCATACCTCTGGTTACCAAAGTGGAGGTGAAAGCTTCCCCTCCTCTAAGTGTAAAAGCCTATCTTTGGGTTCTTAGCTTAAACTTTGTTTTTGATTACTGGGCAGTCCCTAATTAGGTGGCCTGACTTGCCACACTTGAAGCATGCCCTCGTCTTTACCCAGCACTCAGAAGCCGCATGACCAGGCTTTCCTCATAAGTTACAATGTACCTACTGGTTTTGCTCAATATCGCCATAGGAGGTCTTCAGGGCCTTACCACTTCTTTGATCTCCTTTTTCTTGAGAATATCTTGAAGGTGGAGGTCTTATCTTCAACTTTTTCGGTTTCATTACTGAACAACCCTTGATTTGGTGGCCAAGTCTGCCACAACCATAACACGCTCCCGCCCTCTAATGGAACTTGGTCACAAGGTGGTTGTTCAGCCCGCCGTATGAGCATGACGAGTGCTAGTTCTCCCTCACGTCCCCCGAAAATTCTTCTGGACCTTAACCACACCCTCATGAGTTCTTCCCCTATAGTCTCTCCTAGGGGGCGGCTGAACCCTCCTTCCGACATTTCCAGATGGAGGGGGTCGTACTTTGCCTTCTATTCTCAATTTGAACTCCTTACAATCTTCTACAACATTGGGCCATGACCCCCTAAAGTCTTGAAAACTTCCCCAAGGGCCTTTGTATTCTCATTGCTAGAACCCGCATCGTTGTTACGAGTCCTCGTTATCTTGACCTAAGACACAAGCACCCAGTTATTAACATATGCAAAGCTATTCTAAAGACACTTCTAAAACTTCCTAGGCCAAGAATCCTATCTTGGCAGCTCTGATACCATAAATTGTCATGACCCCACCCCCTGACCCCATACCATACAAGTCGGAGGCCGACAGAGTGCGAGACCACGACGAGAGGTGACGAATGCCACTCAGGTGGGAGTGGCTCAACGCATATAACTTGCAGAATCCAGAGCAAACCATGAAATAAAGCTAAAATCCAAAAGCATAATCGTTTCCATTAATAATCATTCTCCAGAACCCTTTTACTGCCCTAATGGCCCACAAAGTACAAGGTAAACAACAAACAAATAGACAATGGCGTAGCTACCCAAACACCTACTATAGCAAGCTCCAGAAAGATATCTTCTTCAACTTCAACCTTTTAAGTGCCCCAAAAACCCGAACCCTTGCCCTCTCAACCGGGCCAGAAACTTTCACTCTACAAGATTGAAAATGAGGGGAATGAGTTAATAGCCCAGTAAGTAGATCTACACCATCGCGTTCCAGTCTAAAATCATTAACAGTAAATGATAGTATTTACATGCACACTGCTATTATGAAAATTTTCATTATTTAAGACCATTCAGTACTTCAACAGTATAAGGGTATACACACTCTAATTGTCAGAATAACATACAGTGTAAAAGCCGTCAGTCATTTAATCTCTAGCCGATTAGTAAAACAAACAGATAACAATCTCACACAGTAGAAGCTAGAGAAGCCTACTCTTGAAGTAGAAGTTCCATTAATCAGGCTAAATCAATCCTGTAGCTTAGAACCTCTACCCTCGTTTAGGACGGAGGACAATGACAAGTGAGCGTCCCACTTCGTAATGTTCTCACACACACACACACACACACATACACACACATGTCCCCAGCGTGATTTGGGGTTTTCGATAGGCAGAGGCCTTCCAAGACATGACCCTCTCATAAGCCCTTCCGACGAGAGGGTGTTGCACTATCATTAGGTGACCCAATGCATAGTGCCAATAGAGATTTGGGGAGAGCGACTCACCTTGTTGTTCAGTTTCACCACCTACCCCAGTCTTATCATTAGAGTTGGGGTGCAGTCAGTAATTGTCAGCATAACAGTATCCAACTACTAATGGGTGACCCATTGCATAGTGGTCAGTGTCATATCAGTATCACAGTATCGCATTATCATATTTCCAATATCGCAGTATCAGTGTCACATTATGACGATATCAGTATCTCAGTATGACAGTAGCAGTATCACAATATGACAGTAGCAGTATTGGAGTATGGCAGTAGCAGTATCACTGTATCACAGTAGCAGTATTACAGTATGGCAGTAGCAGTATCACATAATGACTGTAGTAGTATCACAGTATGACAGTAGCAGTATTATAGTATGGCAGTAGCAGTATAACAGTATGATAATACTAATATTACAGTATGGAAGTAGCAGTATTACAGTATGGCAGTAGCAGCATTACAGCATGGCAGTAGCAGTATTACAATATGGTAGTAGTAGTATCTCATTTTTAGTATCACAATTAACATTTCCTGCCATTTCAAACAGTGACGTTGACCATAACGAGGGTCGTAAATTTTGATCTATTTGGAATTTAGATATGGTTTCAAAACCAATTTTACATTAGACACACATGTCTTTTAAATTGTGGTATTTTG
Source organism: Amborella trichopoda (assembly GCF_000471905.2). Next base: position 1,713,773 of record NW_006500351.1, read on the forward strand.
AAAATATTTGGGCCCTATTTGTCCCTTCAAAAGTTCAAAGCAATGGTGGTTCACTATCAGTGCCATGTTGTGCATCTGACACAGTGACATGCCTCACTTTGCGCGACTACAACCCTCAATCCATAAGGCATTTTAAAGCGGTTCCAAAATCAAAATTCTAATAAAACATGTATCTTTCCAAGAAGGGCAGTTTCAAAGTGTTTGTACTCTATTTGGTCATTCAAAAATCCTTGACAACCAAAGTGAAGGTTTTGAATTTTAGTGAAATATGTCGGTAATATGGCTTTATAAATAATTGCAAAACTTTCAATCTAGGAGGAATTTTGAAATAATTTCTAATTGCAACTTTAATCCCATTCAGATATCTTTCCAATGACGGTAGTTTAAGAGAAATTGGACTTTATTTGGTTAGAAAAACCTATGGTAACAATATTGATAGTTAAAATACATAAGGAAAATAGTCAACAGTGACATGCTTATACATATTGGAATATAACTTCCCATTTATAAGGAATTTAAACAATTGAAAAACGTGAACATTTTAATAAAATCACACATATTTCTAATAGCAGTGATTTGATGTTATTTGGACCTCATTGACCTGTTCAAAAGCCTATTACAAAAACATATATGTTTCTGGAATTTCACAATAACACCTAACATGCTTCAAGAACATGCTTCATAACTGTCAATTCTCAATGAATAACATCATAATAGTTGTTCCATCACAACACACACACACACACACACATATATATATATTTAAAGAATTTTGTAAGCATTAGATTCATTCTCAACATCAAGGGAACCATTTTAGTGAAACAAGGCATAGAAATGGCTATAATTAGTAGTTTAAAAATCGGTGCGTCGCAACGGACTCGCCCGAGTCGGCACGAGAATCGATAACCCTGTGCTGATTACATCGCAAAACTGGGAACCGTCCGCTCCTAGATCACAACCGTCTGTTCTGAGCCATAAACCGCCTATAGATGTCACAAACCGGGGAGAACCGGTCACATGACATCACTTTTACCGGTTCTCTTCGATTCTCAGCCATACATGGCATGCCTCAAAACTTAATCACACGTGGAAAGCCTTCAACCCCACAGCATCGCAGCCTCGCGTTTTCACGCGTGCATGTAACAAAGCACAACGAAACTATTTATATTACACACTTTTTACTCATTCTTGGATGTGGGATAATTCCCATGAGGTGCATTAAATTAAAATCGACATTGAATAACTATTATTAATATATAAAGCTATTACACTTGCCACATCGTGGCTTTATGGTTATTGTTGTTTCTTTGTTTAAGGACGCCTCAGATTCAAACCCCAGCTCGGGCACGCTACATTATTTTATTTTTGTATACATTATTTTATTTTTGTTGTAAACAAAATAAAAAATAAGCAGAAAATAATGTTGTTAAAAAAAAAAAATTCCATTTGAAATTCTATCTTTCTATTATCAATCTTTTTTAATAAATTTATCCTAGAATTTAAAAAATTAAAATTTTGAAAAATTGAAGTGTTATTTCGAAAATAATGTTATTAAAAAAAAAATATTCCATTTGAAATTTTATCTTTCTATTAACAATCTTTTTTAATAAATTTATTCTAGAATCTAAAAAATTAAAATTTTGAAAAATTGAAGTGTTATTTCGAAAATTGATACGCATTCAAATAATTTCTATATTGATAACCAAATTGTTATTTTATTTATTAACTTTTGCATTATAAATCATGTAAATATACTATTTTTCTCATAGTTGTCAATAATACATTTTAAATTAGATGACATTATAAATATTTTTTATTTGTTACTGTTTGTATAATAAAATAATTATAAAATGTTAACCAACAATTTTAATTTCAGTATATAATATTATAGTTAGTTAGGTTGTAATAATTTTGGGTTATAATTAGGATGTAATAATTTGGGTTTTTTTAGCGAATTAGGGTTTTCCTCCAATTCGAGATTTTAGTGACCATTTTTTCATCGATTTAATCTACTCTTTATTATAGTCTATGTAAGATTGATATACTTTATCACTGATAACTCTATGATTTTTCTTTTGTGTGATGTAAATTTAATGGTTAACATAAGTTTATACAGGGAAAGAATGTCTCAGTATTTACAAATTGATGAAACAAATGAAAGTTAACAATGTATTACCCTTGTTTCTTATTGGATTCCTAAAATACAGGATTTATAATGAATTTTAATAATTTTTTTGGATTTTTTTAAGCTTAATCCAATCGAGTCAGACGATTCCCGATCCGGATCGTCGATTCACCGATCCGAATGGGTTTTTGGAGTGCCCGATCGAGGAACCTATCCGTTTTTTAAACCACTGGCTATAATACATTCAGTCTTGTAGATATTTAGTTTCATGCCTTCTACTAACATTGGTGCAATGATGGTTGCTCCATTTACCTAATGAGAAAGGATGCCTCCAAAATCCCCTGTCACAGTCCCCTTCAAGCTCCTCACAAAGGCTCCAACAGTGCAGTGACGATGTGCTCACAAAGGGGGTTCTAAGTGTTGAGTCTTAGAGAGAGAGAGACTGAGAAATGACTAGCGTGAGAGAGGGAGGGCGAGAGCTTAAGTATCCTGACTGGGGTGGAAGTCCAAGGCTGGACAAGTGGCAAGCACCACACATGCATCAGTACAAGTAGCATGTGTGGTGGCATGCATCAGGACAGGTGGCGATCTTGTTCATGTGTGGCACTACAAGCACGGCGTTCACCCGTTTTGTTCCATCTCACTGTCGTGCATGTTTTCTTCTTCTTCTTACACTCAGGGCACTGCCTCTTTCTTTCCCTTTCCTTCTTTCTCTTCCCAGACAGCGTTGCTCCTTCTCTCTTCCCATACGGTGTTGCTCCTTCTCTCTCTTCACAGACGGTTTTGCTACTTCTCTCTCTTCACAGATGGTGTTGCTCTTTCTCTCTCTTCACATAAGGCATTGCTCCTCTGACACGCACAGCGATAAGCTTTCTCCCTTACTGCCACGTGTGCTTCTTTTTCTCTAACAGACTCCTGCCGTCGTATGTGTTTCCATGATTGAAAAATCTTGGTCCTTACATCATCCCCCCTTAAAAAGATTTTTTCCTCAAAATCGTCAATCAATCAAATAGATGGGGTCCTTATCCTAGATTTCATCCTCTCGTTCCCATGTTGATTCTTCTCATGAATGATACTGTCATAAAACCTGGACCAAGGGAATTTCTTTATTACGCAAACCCTACACGCTTTTGTCCAGTATTTCAATTGGTTGCTTGACAAAAGTCAAATCTTCCCTAATCAGGATCGGTTCATACTTCAAAATATGGGATGGGTCAGGTTAATACTTCCTCAACAATGACACATGCAAAACATCATGAATGTTGGCCAACTTGGGTGACAGGGCCAGTTGGTTTGCCATGGCTCTAATTCTTTCTAAAATTTCATAGGGTCAGATAAATCGTGGACTCAATTTCCCCTTCTTGTCAAATCTCATAATGCCTTTAGTTGGCAATACCTTCAAAAAGACCCGATCACCCACTTCAAATTCGAGATCTCTTCTTTGATTATCGGCATAACATTTCTACCAACTTTGAGCTGTTTTCGACCTTTCTCGAATTAAAGCGATCTTTTCTGATGTTATCTGAACAATCTTTTGTCCTAACAATCTCCTCTCATCGATATCATCCCAACATATGTGTGATCTGCACTTCCTCTCTTATAGTGCCTCAAAAGGTGCCATCTGGATACTGCCCTGGAAACTGTTGTTATAAGCAACCTCTATCAGAGGCAAATGATCATCCCAGTTTCCTATGAAATCAATAATACAGGCCCTCAATATATCTTCTAGGGTCTAAATAGTCATTTCCAACTGTCTATCAGTCTGAGGGTAAAAAACAGTACTGAAGGTGAGTTTGGTCCCTAAAGCTGACTGCAGATTGTTCTAAAATCTTAAAGTAAATCTAGGATCGTTGTCGAACACAATGCTAACAGGTACTCCATACAATCTTACTATCTCTTTAATGTATAACTGGGCTAGATTATCCAAAGCATAAGTTGTGCAGGCCAGTAAGAAATGAGTAGCTTTTGTTAATTGGTCTATAATGACACAATCATGCCCAACACTTGATTTAGGCAGGCCAGAGACAAGATCCATGGTGATGTGTTCCCATTTCCATTTTAGCATGGGTAACGGCTGTAACAGTCCAGTAGATTTATGATGTTCAGCCTTCACTTATCAAAGTATATGATAGTAGCAGTAATACAGTATGGTTGTAGCAGTATCATAATATGACAGTAGCCATATTACAGTATGGCAATAGCAGTATCACAGTATGACAGTAGCAGTATTGCAGTATGGTAGTAGCAGTATCATTGTATGATAGTACCAGTATTACAGTATGGGAGTAGCAGTATTACAGTATGACAGTAGTAGTATCACAGTATGACAGTAGCAGTTTTACAGTATGACAGTAGTAATATCTCATTTTTAGTATCACAATTCACGTTTCCTACCATTTTTTATTGTGATGTTCAAATATAGAGTGGGTTGTAACTTTTGATCTATTTGAAGTTTGGAGTCACATATATTTCTAATAGCAGTGATTTGAGGTCATTTGGACCTCATTTGGCTAGTCAAAAGCCTATTACAAAAACATATATGTTCTTGGAATTTCACAGCATCACTTAACATACTTTAAGAACATGCTTCATAACTTTCAATTCTCAGTGAATAACATCATAATAGTTGTTCCATCTCAACATATACACACGCACACACACACACACACATATATCTATATATCTATATATATTTCCACAGAATTTTGTAATCATTAGATTCATTCTCAACATCAAAGTTCATCATACAAGAAATGCACCATTTCCATGAAACAAGGCATAGAAATGGCTACATTACGTTCACTCTTGTAGATTTTTAGTTTCATGCCTTCTTATAACATTGGTGCAATGGTGATTGATCCACTTACTGAATGAGAAAGTTTGCCTCCAAAATCCCCTATCACATTCCCCTTCATGCTTCTCACAATGCTCCAACAGTGCAGTGACAGTGAGCTCACAAAGGGGGTTCTAATTGTTGAGTTCTTAGAGAGAGAGTGTGAGGAATCAGTGGCGTGAGGAGGGAGAGAGAGAGCTTAAGTATACTGGCTGGGGTGACAGTCTAAGACTGGACAAATGGCAAGCACCACATATGCATTAGTACAAGTGGCAAGTGTGGTGGCATGCATCAAGGCAGGTGGCAGTGTTGTTCATGCACGGCGCGACACGCACGACGGTAGCCCGTTTTGTTCCATCTCATTGCCGCGCATGTTTTCTTCTTCTTCTTACACTCATGGCACTACCTCTCTCTTTCCCTTGCCATGTGTGATGTTACACCCGTGGCGCTGCTCTTCTCTCTCTTCACAGACGGCGTTGCTCTTTCTCTCTCTTTACAGACGGTGTTGCTCCATCTCTCTCTTCACTAATGGCGTTGCTCCTCTGACACGCACGACAGTAAGATTTCTCCCTTACTGTCGTGTGTGCTTCTTGTTCTCTAATAGACTCTTCCCACCGTATGTATTTCCATGGCCGGAAAATCTTGATCCTTACATCATCCCCCCTTAAAAAGATTTTGTCCTCAAAACAGTTAGTCAATCAAATAGATGGGGATACTTATCCCAGATTTCATCCTCTTGTTCCCATGTCGATACTTCTCGTGAATGACACTGTCATAAAACTTGGATGAAGGGAATTTCTTTATTACGCAAACCTGCACTCTTTTATATAGTATTTCAATTGGTTGATCGACATAAGTCAATTCTTCCCTGATCGGGATCGGTTCATACTTCAAAATATGGAGTGATACTTCCTCAACAGTATCACATGAAAAACATCATGAATGTTAGCCTACTCGGGCGACAGAGCCAATCGGTATGCCACGGCTCCAATTCTTTCTAAAATTTCAAAGGGTCAAATAAATTGTTGACTCAATTTCCCCTTCTTTTCAAATCTCATAATGCCTTTAGTTGACGTTACCTTCAAAAAGACTCGGTCACCTACTTCAAATTTGAGATCTCTTCTCTGATTATCGGCATAACTCTTCTGCCAACTCTGAGCTGTTTTGAGCCTTTCTCAAATTAAAGCAATCTTTTCTGATGTTATCTGAACAATCTCTGGTCCTAACAATCTTCTCTCACCGACTTCATCCCAACATATGGGTGATCTACACTTTCTCCCATACAGGGCCTCAAAAGGTGCCATCTAGCTACTGGCCTGAAAATTGTTGTTATAAGCAAACTCTATCAAAGGCAGATGATCATCCCAGTTTTCTTTGAAATCATTAATATAGGCCCTCAATATATCTTCTAGGCTCTAAATAGTCCTTTCAGATTGTCCATTAGTTTGAAGGTGGAAAGTAGTATTGAAGGTGAGTTTGGTCCCCAAAGCTGACTGCAGACTGTTCTAAATCTTAAAGTAATCGACCGTCATTGTCAAACACAATGCTGACAAGTACTCCATGCAATCTTACTATCTCTTTAATGTATAACTGGGCTAGATAATCCAAAGTGTTGCGAGCCGGTAAGAAATGGGTAGCATTCGCTAATTGGTCTGTAATGACCCAAATACTATCAAGTCCAGTACCTGATTTAGGCAGGCCAAGGACAAGATCCATGGTGATATGTTCCCATTTCCATTCTGGCATGGGTAAGGGTTGTAACAATCCGGTAGGTTTTTGATGTTCAGCCTACAATTATCATAGTATGACAGTAGCAGTAATATAGTATGCCAGTAGCAGTATCACAGTATGACAGTAACAATATTACAGTATGGCAGTAGCAGTATCACAGTATCACAATATGATAGTAGCAGTATTATAGTATAGCCGTAGCAGTATGACAATATGACAATACCAGTATTACAGTATGGTAGTGGTAGTACTACAGTATGGCAGTAGTAGTATCACCTTATGATTGTTGCAGTATTACATTATGGCAGTAGCAATATCTCACTTTTAGTATCACAATTCACATTTCCTACCATTTTAGACAGTGACGTCTTATCATAAAGAGGGTCATCTATTTGGAATTTGGAGATAGTTTCAAAACCAATTTTATACTAGATACAAATATCTTTCAAATGAGGGTAGTTTGAAAGTATTTGGACACTGTTTGGCCCCTTAAAACATTTAAAGCAATGGTGGTTCACTATTTGTGCCCTGCTGTGCATCAGACAGTGACATGCCTCATTCAGTACCACTATAACTCTCAATCCATAAGGTATTCTTAAAGTGGTTCCAAAACAAACATTCGAGTAAAAATATATATCTTTGTAACAAGGGCAGTTTGAAAGCGTTTGGATTCTATTTGGTCATTCAAAAATACATGACAACCAAAATGATGGTTTTGAATTTTTGTGAAATCTGTCCACAGTGACATGCCCTCACAAATAATTGCATTACTTTCAATCTAAGAGGAATTTCAAAATAATTTCTTCATGCAACTTGATCCCACTTAGAGATATTTCCAATGGTGGTGTTTTGAGAGAAATTGAACTTCATTTGTTTAGTAAAAACCCATAGTAACAGTAATGACTGTTAAAATAAACAAGGAAAACAGTCAACAGTGACATGCTTATACATATTGGAATATAACTTCCCATTTATAAGGAAATTAAACAATGGGAAAACAAGAACATTTTAATAGACTCACATATCTTTCTAATAGCAGTAATTTGAGTTTATTTGGACCACATTTGGCTATTCAAAAGATTATTACAAAAACATATATGTGCTTGGAATTTCACAGTATCACTTAACATGCTTTCTGATTATCCATCAGTCTGAGGGTGGAAAGCAGTACTGAATGTGAGTTTAGTCCCCAAAGCTGACTGCAGACTGTTTCAAAATCTTAAAGTAAATCTAGGGTCCCTGTCCAACACAATGTTAACAGGTACTCTATACAATCTTACTATCTCTTTAATGTATAACTGGGCTATATTTTCTAAATTATAAGTTGTGCGGGCAGGTAAGAAATGGGTAGCTTTCATTAATTGGTCTGTAATGACCCAAATGCTATCATACCCAGTACCTAATTTAGGTAGGCCAAGGACAATATCCATGGTGACGTGTTCCCATATCCATTCTTGCATGGGTAGGGGCTGTAACAGTCCGGTAGGTTTCTGATGTTCAGCATAAACTTGCTGACATGTTAAACACTTAGAGACAAGTTGTGTCACTTCCCTCCTCATATCATTCCACTAGAAATCCTTCTTCAGGTCTTGGTACATTTTAGTACTTCCTGGATGTTATGTGTAACGAGAGTGGTGAGATTCTTCCAGAATAGCCTTTTTTACATTCTCATCATACGGAACACATGCCCTAAATTTAAATCTCAACAACTTACCACTACCCACAGCAAATTCCCCTTTCCCTTCCAATTTCATTTCTCGAACCGTCATATGTGCTACTGATACCACGGTTTCCTACTCAAGTCGTCTGCTACTACGTTGGTCTCTCCTGGGTGGTAATTGATGATACATCCATTATCTTTTAACAAGTCCATCCATCTTCTGTGTCTCATGTTCAATTCCTTATGAGAAAACAAACACTTGAGGTTCTTATGATCACTAAACATTTTAGATTTGGTCCCTTATAGATAATGCCTCCTTTAAAATTAATAACACAGCTCTCAGCATGTCTTCTCTACTTAAGTATAGCCTTGATTTTACAATGGTCAACTGCAACCTCGTCCTTCAAAACAATATGCTCGAGAAAAGCCATGCTCGAGTGCCATAATTCTCTCTTACTCAACTTGACATACGGCTTTTCTAACTTTAAGGTCTGAAGGCCCATCCTTTGATGTTGTTTATACTTGCTCAGATTCTTCGAGTACACTCGAATGTCATCGACAAAAACCACCACGAAATCATCTAAAAATAAAAGGGTCTAAAAACTCGATTCATTAAATTATAAAGACAACTGGGGCATTGGTTAATCCAAATAGCATCACCAAAATTTATAGTGACCAAATCGGGTCCTGAATGTAGTCTGAGGAACATCATCTTCCTTAACCTATAGTTGATGATACCTCGGCTAGAGGTCAGTCTTGGAAAATACTTAGGCTCCTTGAAGTTGATCAAACAAGTTGTCAATTCTAGGCAAGGGGTACTTATTCTTCATCGTAATTTGATTTAGCTCTCTACAATCAATGCATAGTCTCAAGGATCCATCCTGCTTCTTTACAAATAAAACCGGTGTGCTCTTGTGACACCCTAGACCGGACAAATTCTTTATTCAATAATTGATATAATTGCTCCTTTAGTTCCTTTAACTCAGCTGAGGCCATCTTGTAAGGAGCTTTAGAAATGGGAGCAATATCAGGCACCACTTCTATTTCAAACTCTATCTCCCTTACTGGGGGTAGAGAGGTTAACTATTCAGGAAAAACTTTTGGATATTCTCTCACCACTGGTATCTCATCTAACTTAGATTGGACATCCCTATTTTCCACCACATAAGCCAAGTGCCCAACACATCTTTTAGTCAATAAGTGGGAAGCCCAAAGGGCCAAGATAAGTGTTTGAAGACATTTTCCATCACCTTGGTCCCTGACGCAGAATAAAGAGGAAGCAGGTCAATAAAGCCTTAACATATAATGAAATTCCTGACAGTCTCATAATTACCCCAGAACTGATCAAGATCTTCATAAATACTCCAAAAAGCCACCTGCCAAGTTTCGTCGCATTCCGATATGTCTAAGGCAGTGAACATACAGAAACAATTTCGGAAAAAATCAGCCTCTAGTACCCTCAAACGGACCTTATAACTAAAACTCTATTTTTGGGGCATCAAACTACTATGGGGCCACCATTATCGGAGCCGACATTGTCGAAAATCCCTATGGGTTAAGTTTTGGCTTAATCAGACATTTCAAGATACAACCAAAAAGGAGTAGGCCGCATGTTATTCCCGTGCGTCCTCCCTACACCAATCTCCATTAAAGGAGGCTGATGTGCACAGTCCCGAGCAACAACTTCAAAGGCCTGTATCTCACTCGTCTTGAGTTGGATCATTCTCAAATCTGGTGAGCATGTTTGTCTCATCAAGACGAGCATTTTGATATGTGGCACGACCCGTGACGATACACGAGCAGGGAGAAAAACTAGAGAGAAGTTGTCAATCCTTGAAGAAAGGCAGTAGCATGCCTCGCTTGAACGGCTAAATCACGACGCTCTCGTACCCGATTGATGCGAAACCAATTGCATTATGTGCGTAAGGTTTGAGGCTATCTTTGGTCTGAACTCTGCGCGTGATGAACGGTAGGATTGTACATACGGAGGCATTGAAGCTGCTATAAATTTCAACCATCGAATTTCCAAACTTCTGCCAAAAACTCAAGACGACAAAATCTTTGTCCTGACATGAATCGAGCTGCGTTTGTTTCCACACGATCGTGATGGCATGCTTAGTGTGATTCAATGAAGAAATAAAAGAAAAACATCAAGGAACGAGCACACTATCGATTCGAAGTTTTCAAGATTCATCCAAAATTCGAGTCGCATGATTGTGGCTTAAAAACACCATCCACAGCTCAAAGTTGGTATCAAATCAAGCGCAATATCAAGCTCTACAAGAAAACAATCATCTTTCGGTGAAAGGGTGTCAGAGCAACCCCGGATCAGTCATAGAAGATCATGCAAGTTCTCGGGCAGCAGCAGGGACTGTTCTGAAGTTTCAGAAATTGTTAAGAAGAAGCAAAACAATCCTTTTGCACCCATTTTTATAATTTTTTTTAATTCAATTAAATTGTAATTATCATCAATTTAAGTAGTTTTTGGGTATCCACCCATGTTTTGGCCCAATTCTATAAGTACGTGTTAAACACAATTGTTAAAGACCCTTGGTTCATTTTACACATTGATCAATAAAAACTTCAATTTTTGCCTTAAGTTCATGGGTGCATCATGGAGAGAGAGAGAGGAAAGAGAAAAAAAGGATCGGTTCCTTTCGATAAGGTAACTTTCTCTCTCCTCTTCTCATCTCTCTCTCTTTCTCTCTCCTCTCATCTCTTTTTCTCTCTCCTCTCATCTCTCTCTTTCTTCTCCTCTCGTCTATGTCTTTCTTTCCAATTTCATCTCTGTTCTCCTTTATCCACTTTCCTTTACTCTCTTTACCTTTCCTTCACTTTTCCTCTCTTTCTTATTCTCTCTCTCTGCTCTCTTTCTCCTTCTTCTCTATTCGTGCATGGTGAAGCCGATCGCTTGGCATGATGTCTTCTCGTTCCAGAGACACAAACTGTGAGCTGGGCCTTAACCCGAGTGGCGGGCTGGACCTCTTTCAAAGTCTCCTTGTCTTCTTCATCTGACATGGACAGCGAAAGCACAACGTCTCTCATGTCTTCTCTCTCTTCTTCTTCTTCTTCTAACACGGACGAGGGAAGTACATCGCCGCCCATGTCTTCTCTCTCTTCCTCTTCTTCTGACACGAACGATGGAAGCACATCGCCGCCCTTGTCTTCTCTTTATTCTTCGTCTGACACGGATGACGAAAGCACATCGTCGCCCATGTTTTCTCTCTCCTCTTCTTCATCTAATACGGACAGCAGAAGCACATCATCGTCAATGTCTTCTCTTTCTTCTTTGTCTGACACTGACGACGGAAGCACATTGCCACTCATGTCTTCTCTTTCTTCTTTGTCTGACACGGATGGTGGAAGCACATCGCTGCCCATGTCTTTTCTCTCCTCTTCTTCATCTGACACGGACGGCGGAAGCACATTACCGCCCATGTCTTCTCTTTCTTCTTCGTCTTACACGGACGGAGGAAGCACATCGCCGCCCATGTATTCTCTCTCTCTGACACGGACGACAAAAGCACATTGCCGCTCATGTCTTCTCTTTCTTCTTCGTCAATCACTTGCTGATCTAGTTGCTCTGTTAGTCTCGCCACGTAGTCAAAACTCCTCTGATCTACCTCTTTCCTCTTCTTTCATTTATCTTTTTACCCTTTCTTCTTTTGGATGTGCAAATATGTGTACATTCGCTCAAAGACAAGGTGAGGTCTCTTTTGGCTCACTTGTCTTGTATAATTAACCATGTGTGTGTGATTGCAGAAACAAGAGAATACATGCCAAGGGAGATGATTTTGAACCAGTTTTATGACTGGGGGGATTTCTTCATGATCTAAGAGGGCGCCCACTCGAGCCAGCCCGAGTAAGTCCCGAAACTACCTTAAACTCCTCTCTCATCGGTTAGTACACCTGCCCTCGCTCTAGAGCGAGGCTCTTAAGAGAGCAATCTCAAAGCCCCGGGTTCCCTTGAAACCCGAGAGCATGCCGTCCTATCATCCAAATCCGGAGGGCGAGATCGAGACACCTAACCAGCTTGGCGACTCCACTGGGGATTTAGTACCCTTCGTCGGGTTGTTCTTGTTTAGCTAGTTCCTCCTTTGTTTTTCTATTTTCACACACCACATGGCTTCTGGGTTCTCTAACCCATTGATCCGAATCATGGATTTTATGATCCCCACATTCGCGAGCGTTCCCAGGGAACGAAGAACAAGTTCTTTGAACTTCGTTCCCAACCTTCCTTTTGAGAAAAGACCCAATGTTTAGCTCCCAGGTCTTAACCTGGATAGGCATGAAGAGGGACTTAAAGGTCCCTAACTCCCCATCTCCAAGCTCTAGTGGAACCTCCACTAAGGCACCCTGCATCAGTAGCACATCTGTTGCCACTCACAGCATGCACCCTGTCATCAACAAGTCACTTGTTGGTCGTCTTGTAAAGCTACCCAGTCCCTTGTTGCAAAGGGCAAAGAAATTGCCATTTCCTCAGTGGGTCGCCGCAAGGCTACCCCCCACATTCCTGCACCACCACGAGTCTCTACCCTTAGAAGCACGACACATTGAGGCGGAGACCCTGGGGCCTCCACCTATCACACACATTATAAGGCTCGTGTGTCATCTACTAAAGCCACACCTCGGGGCAACTTTTATGTTACCTTGAGTCAACGTCCAGGATCAGGCCTCCCAAGACCAGGTCCTGCGCATGTTGTGCATTTGCATCCCACCACTCGGTGCAGCGCTACACCAACCCAAGTACACGGGAGACAACTCCTTCATCTTCCCATTCAGCACACACTAGCACACCCTTTAAGGGGTAGGCTTCCACCTATTCTCTTACAAACACCTGCTCGCGATTCTCGGCCTCCTAAGGCCAGACCACCTGTTCGAGCCCGGGCTGATCCCCAAGTCACCTGTCATTCTTCTTCAAGGGACGCACACACATCGCCGTCACAGACAGCCCCTCTCCCCCGACTCAGGCATCCTTATGAGTCAACCCTACTTTTACCTGCTCCTCCTTCTTTGGGCAAGCACCTCCAACCTTGTTACTCAAAGACCTTCCCCAAGAATACCATTTTGAACCAGCCCCATCATCTCGATCATGTCCCTGGAGCCCATAGGAGAGCTCGAGGAAAAGACCTAATGGGAGATTAAATCCTTCATCCTCCCTAGCCCAGGAAGACCCTGGTTCTTGGCCTTCATCATTTGCCGCACTTGATGGAGACAGCTCTCGCTTGTGCAAGAAGAGTTGACCAGCCGCAGCCTCGATCGTATTTTTGGCGTAAGGTCCATCAAAACCTCAAAGCCAAACTGCAAATTCTGACTAGGGAAGCAACCAAGATGGTCAGGGCAACTGGCTCTGATAACCCTCTATGTCTAAACCCTTTCTACCCTCTTCAGATGACAAAGCCTGAAGAAGGAGGCCACGAACCCTACACTGTAGTTAGTGTCATAGAAGATGACCCAGCCACTCAGCTGCCACGACCCCAAGACTGTCGAGAATCGATCCTCACGCGATCGGCATACAAGACTCTAGTCCAGTTGGGGCATGCTAACCGATCTGCCATGTGCAAACCGTCAAGTTCGCAAGCCCTCAATTGCAACTAACGCTGAACTCCCTGGGGAAACAGTCAGCGTAATGGTTGTAAATGAGCCTGACGACTCTCAAGAAGAGCGCATGAATAAATTTAAAGATATGGTGTGTGAAATGATGTAGAAAAATGATCGCAAAGATGCCACATGACAATCGGCTAACCACGAGGTCAATTCACATCACTCAGATGATGCACCTCCAAGGTAGCCCCTTCCTTCTACCTCACAAGACAATTATGTCCCTCACCCCGTCTCATTAGCAGATATTTACACTATGGTGACCCATAACTTAAAGAATCGGCAGAGCCTAGGTATGCAGGGAGCAACGCTTTACCAAAAGTCGTATTCCTCTTACATTGATCAAATTCCATTTTCCTCAAACTACAAAAAAGGGAAGTTTCCCTTGTTTAGCGGAACCACATCCCCCAACCAGCATATCGCCCACTTCCAAGCAGCGTGTCGAGAGACAGCGGTTGATGGGAGACTCCTTCTTCATCAGTTTGTTGAAACCCTTGACAGCTTGGCTTTCCAATGGTATGCTCGGCTTCCTCCAAACTCAGTACATACGTGGAAGAAAATGGAGAAACTGTTCCATCAGTGTTTCTATGAGGTCGAGAGAGAAGTTTAAATCATCGAGCTCCTCACCTTGACCCAAGATCCCGATGAGCCCGTGGATCAATTCATATCAAGATGGAGAGATTTGGCAGATTGCCATCCCAATCCCATGCCAGAGAAGGAAGCAAGTCAAACCTGTGTGCGGAACATGCCACCAGAGATTGCCCTACATGTTGAGGCCTCCAATCCGACCTCCATGTCAGAGCTAATCTCTAAATTAGTCCACAGAAAGCCTGTCACGTCACCACGACGGGTCACAGCAACAGTTTGCAAGCTCATGGAATAATCGGGGCAATAGTAGCTCTAGGAGTAATACCCAGGGCAACCAACCAAAAGGAGTGACCAAGATAGCCGTCACAGTCAGTGATCCAAAGAAGGCACCCTCCCAAACTTTGGACCTCTCCAAAGGGGTAAACGCAATGAAACCACCTCAGGCGAGCAAGCAACAACAATCGTAGAACCGAGTAACCCCACCTGCAAACCTTAATCAAGATTATTATTGTACCAGGCATAGAAACAAGGTGTGCCCCTTTGAAAAGGAATGGGTCCCAACATTACTCCGACTGCTACTCGAACAGAACATGTTCGAGCTCCCAGAGACCAAGTTCCATGATCAAACTGGACTTGATACTCAGGTGAATTATTGTGAACATTTAACCACCCCACAGATGACTGTTACATGCTGAAAGATATTATCGAAGCCCTAATTCAAAAGGGTCAGATAAAACTTGTAGAGCTAAAGAAGGCATTCGGGGCAGCAGAAGCCTCCCTTGCAGTAACTGTCTAAGAGGAGACGAAGCGCCCAATCTCCTTCACGCCTTTTTTGTTATAATGCTTCAAGAAGGCCTAATCACGTCTTTTTTGTTATAATGCTTCAAGAAGGCCGAATCACACCAAAACCAGCAAGGTAGCGCCAACGCCTTGCTTAGGCGACTGAGGACCATTGGTGCCCATACCATCAGATATGGGGCCACAACCTGTGTGAATGCTCCAGTTTCCATGGTATAATTGCAAATAAAATACATGAATGCTAAGAGTCTTGTAGCGTTCCTGAAAGCGATCCTCAAACCACTGCTCCACTAGTACGAGAGAACCTCCTTACACAAGTCCTGGGTAAATATGACTCAGATCCTACTGAACCCTCAACTTCCCAGCCATGAATAGTCCACCACCGGCGGAGCAGACTCAAGTCATTAAGGCGAGAAGCAGTACGTCAAACTAGGGTGGTCCATAAACCCAGTGAGATAGATCAAACACTGCCAATGAAAACCAGAAAAAGACGAGCACCAAGGGTTGCTCGCCGGAGAAACAACACTGATCAACTGCTTGTTGAGTAGGAATTTCTCAGGCCTCTTCCCCCATTGCCAACTTTACTGGACTTCATCCTTGACACGATCCTCTTTCCTTCCTCTTCCCATCAAGAGGATGTCCCCGAGTCGTATTCTCCTCAGGCTACGTCCAATGAGGGTGATGACGTTAAAAGCACTCCCAAACTGTCTAAGCAAGGGAAAGATCTAAAAGATTCCCTGCACACGTCCAATTCTAGTGATGAAGCAAAAAGCTGCCCAGATCGATCTGATGAGGGGAATGACCTTAAAAGTCCCTTACTTTCTGACCCTCATCATTCTTCTTCTTCTGCTTCTCATCCTTCTTCTTCTATGTCTCGTACAGGTACCACCTTAAAATGTCTAGACTTCGAGGCTCTCGACAGCGAACTTGAAGGAACCAACATAAGCATGACACATAGTAGGCAGTTAAAAAAGACACTGTCCCAGGCCGCATAAGCAGGATTCTTAACAGTTGTTGACGCCCTAGCTGCTCAAGATAAGACACAACCATCTTCCTCCACTTAAAAGCACGAGAAGCCAAAGCCGAAGAGGCCCTAGTGGCCTCCTGAGCCCGACTTTGAGCAGAGACTGAGAGAATCAAGAGGCCAGAGCTTCTATTCTCAAGAAACTTGCCACATGGTACAAATCTATGAAGTATCAGCTAGCACGGGATAAACACTCCAGATACCTATGCAAAAATTGAATGATTCTTATGAAGGTGCTTCTGGCCCCGCAACCACTGAATCTCAATCTCCTTGTGACTTCCAAATCGAACTCTTATGTTGTCCATGTTTGGGGTTGACCCTTCTGTCCCTTGGATCAACAAAGGTACAGACATCATGACATACCCTTAAGCCCTCATGGAAGCAGAGATATCAGGATCATCGGTCTCTGCACTCGCAGTTAATGGGAAGACCTCTAAGGCCAATGAGGAAGAGTTACACGAAGCCCCAGAAAAATGGGAAGAAGGCGGTCACGCCACAACAGATAAACTCGAGGAGATAAATCTAAGGGATGAGACTGATCCCAAACCCACTTTCATTTCCATGAATATGTCTCTAGAAGAGAAAGAAAATTGTACTACTTTCTTCCAAGCAAACTGAGACGTCTTTGCCTGGCATTACCATGAGATGCCTAGTTTAGACCCTCAAGATGTCGTTCACTACCTTAGCATCGATCCGACTGTCAAACCTATCAAACAGAAATCAAGGATGTTTAAACCTGACTTCAAAATGCAAATAGATGCCGAGGTGATTAAACTCAGACAAGCAGGCTTCATTCGCGAAGTCAAGTACCCGAAATGGCTAGCAAATGTTATTCTAGTTAAGAAGAAGAACAGTCAAATCAGGGTTTGCGTTGACTTCCGCGACCTGAATACTGCCTGTCCCAAGGATGACTTCCCGTTGCCATTCACCGAGATGCTCATCGATTCTATGGCTCACTGCCAAATGTTTTCCTTCATGGATGGATACTCCGGGTATAATTAGATACGGATGGAGCCCGAAGATGAGAAAGCCACTACATTCTAGACCCCAAAAGGATTCTTTTGTTACACGATGATTCCTTTTGGATTGAAGAATGCTAGTGCCACATATC
The DNA here is from genome assembly GCF_000471905.2 of Amborella trichopoda. The sequence continues at coordinate 1,731,244 of NW_006500351.1, forward strand.
AAAGAGCAATGACGACCATCTTCAAAGACATGATACACAAAGAGGTGGAATGTTATGTAGATGACATGGTGGTGAAATCCGAAGAGAAAGATTCTCATATGAGAGACCTTGAAAAGGTGTTCGAGCGATTACGCCTGCATCAGCTCAAAATGAACTCCCTGGAGTGCGCTTTTGGCGTGCGTTGAGGTAAGTTCTTAGGGTTCATTGTTAGACACCGAGGGCTTAAAGTTGCGTCAATCAAGATCAAGGCAATCCAAGAAATGTCGTCAACAACTACACTGCGAGAACTGCGCTTCCTTCAAGGGCAGCTAGCATACATCTGCAGGTTCATCTCAAACCTCTCAGGTCGCTGTAAACCCTTTATGCACCTGTTAAAGAAAGATAGCCCATTCATCTGAGATGAAGCATGTCAGGCAGCCCTTGATTACATCAAGCATTATTTACTCAATCATCTAGTACTCTCTACATTGATATTGGGAAAACCTCAAATCCTGTACATGGCCGCTTTAGACGAGTCACCTGGGGTAGGATGCAAGGGGCCGAGAAAAATTATCCCCCCATAGAGAAGATGTGCTTGGCCTTGATCTTCGAGGTACAAAAGCTCCGCGACTACTTACTCGATCAGGAAGTGAAACTCATATCAAAAGCAGATCCTGTAAAGTTTCTCGTGACATGCTCATGCCTATCAGGACAGCTTGCTAAGTGAGCATTATTGCTGATGGAATTTGACATCACATATGTCCCCCGAAAGGCCAACAAGGGCCAAGCCTTGGCTGATTTTCTTGCAGCACACCTCGTACCGGAGGAATCTCCTTTATCAAGTGACCTCCCTGAGGAAGAAATATTCATTGCAGAGCTTGCTCACACGTGGGAAATGTACTTCGATGGAGCCTTCCAATCTGATCGAGGAGGCATCGGGGTGTTATTCTTGACTCCGAAAGGAGGAGTAATGCCACTTTCTTTCTCTCTAGCCGAGGTCGATTCCCATAATGAAGCAGAATATCAGGCCTTTATAATTGGGTTGGAGATAGCCTTTGATCTAGACTTGGAGCAGCTCAAGATCTATGGCGACTCTAAGTTGGTTATCTGACAGCTCAAAGGGATCTATGACGTGAGAAAAGACACATTCAAGCCTTATCACAATACCACAAAATTGTATATGGCTCAGTTTAAGGACGTATCCTTGAGTCACATCCCCAGAAGGCTAAATTCACAGGCTGATGCAGTTGCAAAACTCAGGGCTACAATTCAATTATCATCAGGATCCACACTTGTCTGAGTGGCAGAGTGGAGACATATTGAACTGAGAACGAGGTAGACGCAGATGATGAGAGAATCTCTTCCCTGAGTGCCCTCCCTATCCATTCGGAGCACGTATATCAGCTAAAGAAGTTATTAAGATTGAACACGAAATGGCAAGGAGTTAGGGAGCTAAGGTTCAAAGCCAGGAATCAGAGGTCTTCGACCCAATATGCGTGGAAATTGAACAGGTAGAAGATTGGAGAGAACCCATCACTAATTTTCTAAGACATTGTAGACTTTCGAAGGACCGTGCCAAGCGCAACGGCGTGCGTCAAATGTCTACCAAGTATACCCTCCTTGAAGGAGAGGCTCTCTTCAGACGGTCATTTGACAGCATTCTTCTTCGATGTGTGGATGCACAAGAAGCAAATATAAGTCTTGAAAGAAGTACCTAGTCCCAAGCTCTATGAACGAATATACAGATTGGGGTATTATTGGCCTTAGATGATTGCTGACTCCTTAAATTATGCTAAGAAGTGTCAGGTGTGCCAAATCCATTCAAGCCTTGTTCACCAGCCTCTAGAGCCCTTACACCCTACAGTGGTGTCATGGCCCTTCTCATAATAGGGGATGGACATTATAGGGCCTATTGACCCTCCTTAGGCAATGGGTCATGTCTTTATTCTAGCTACAACAGATTACTTCTCCAAGGGGGTTGAAGCGGTCCCCCTTAAGCAAGTTCCTAGGACCATAGTAGCTAATTTTGTGTGACATCCTATCATATATCGGTTTGGAGTTCCTGACCAGATTATATCAGACAATGGCCCTCAGTTCAGAAGTCATCACATTGATCACTTGGTTAACCAGTTCAGTTTCGAATGGAGGTACTCAACTATGTATCACCCTCGAGCCAACGAATTAGCTGAAGCATTCAATAAAACCCAATACAACATTTTAAGGAAATTAGTGTCAAAGAAGAAGAAGAACTGTTATGAGAAACTCCCTGAAGCCTTGTATCGCACTACCACATGAAATGCCACCGATTCCACTCCTTAATCCCTAGTCTATAACGGCGAAACAGTTTTACCCCTTGAAATTCAAATCCCATCGATGTGCGTCGCTATACATCAAGGACTAACTGAAGATGAGAGAGTCAATCTTCGGTATCAAGAATTGGATGCACTAGATGAAAAGAGGTTGGAGGCTCAACAAAACCTCGAACTCAACCATGGGAGAATGAAGAGGGCCTTTGATAAGTCAATCAAAGTACAGTCATTCACCTGTGGGGATCTAGTTCTAGCCGTCAAGAGGCCGATTGTTATGCATGGGCGGTGCAAAGGGAAGTTTGAACCCAAGTAGGAAGGTCCCTTTATAGTAAAAAAGGTCTCGCCAAATGGAGCTTACATATTAGCACATTCTGATGGATAGGAGGCAATTCCCCCTATCAATGGGCAATACCTAAAGAAATACTACCCATGATGCATACTCAAGAAAAGAGACTCAATGCAAAGCTAGCAAGAAAGTCCAAACAAAGCTTAACTCTTTTTAAACAAAGCTTAACTCTTTTTATTGCATTAAAAGGAGTTAAAAGTTATAGTCAAAAGCCCATTATTAGGGACGTTACAAATCTCATGCATCTGAGGAAAAGAGAACAATTGACACCCTAGGTCTTGCTCTTGCATCTAAAGATAAGAGGACGGATACATGCCAAAAAGAAACACCCTCATCATGAAGAAGAAACAAAACCACTTGAGAGTCGGCTTCAATTCATCTGCCGGATGTTTTCAAAGAGGATGGTCACATGCCAAAAGAAGAAGCCAACCATTTTCGAGTCAGCTTTAATTCATCTGAAGAGTATATCAAACACACAAAACAGATTTCTCTGGCAAGGAACTGGCCTATGATAGAGAGCATACCTTGTTCACAGTGAATGCCCTTCCACAGAACAACATGGACTTCACTGTTGTGCTGGAGGACTTGGCTTTCAACAGGCATCATAAGCCAGGCCTTACCATGGGTTCTTGCCCTACGCCAACCCCAATCATCACCGTGCACGATCATAGCAGAACACGATTCATCGTCGTTCATCAAAGGATCGCGCAAGTAATAACCATGCACTATTAAAGCTCAGAGCATCATCTTGCTAGCCACGTGCGACAAAGGCACTCACTAGCACCAGTTGAATTTTTGGAGACTAGCGTCGGTTGAGTGTTTGAAGACTCAGCGCCGACTGCGTGTCTTAAAAAGCTACTGCCGGTTGTGTTTCTGAACCCCAGCGTTAGCTGCGTGTCCCAACACCAACACCAGTTGTGTTCCTAAGGACAAACGTCGGCTGCGTATCCTAGGTCAGCACTAGTTGTAGTCCCTTCCTACTGTGGTTGTGTGCCTCCCGATGACTCTTCGTTTTCCTGCTCACACACCTTCTCGAGGCCCCTCATTTTCCTGCAAGCAACTCTTCGTCTCCCTAATGGTTGCACACTTTCTCGAGGCCTCTCGTTTTCTCCAGAGACCCTTCGTCTTCGGTGACTCTCCGTCTACCCTTCATCTTCAGTAACTGTTTGCCTCCCATGACCTCTCGGTTTTCTCATCGAAAAAATCCCCTCCCACTGGAAAAACCACTACAAGACTTTCCCCTTTTGGCGCACTGCCGAAAACTACAAAAAACGCGACGAAAATCCTCAGGCAGCCCTCTGATGCAACTTCCTCTCCTTTTTCCTTCTTCAGAGCCCCCGAAACAACTGCCCGAGTCTCTGGAACCTCCAACAAACTCCCTGCTTGTCCCGTTATACCAGTCGGCAAAATCCTGCAGTCTCACGAAGACCCAATGTTCTCTCTGATGACTCTCTCTTGTTTTCCAGCAAACATTTGCAGAATCCTACTTGAAGTACCCTATATGCTGCCGGAAAACCTCAACGGGAACTCTGTCAACCTCACTGCTAAAAAGGACTTAGCTATTTTTACCCTTTGGTAAAAAGGTAAGAATGGGGATTTACCCCTTTATATAGGTAAAGTTCCCTGAAGTGTCCCCTACAATCCAGGAATGTTAGTCACGAGCCAAACATCTGTGGGTTGGATAGGGTCGAGCTCAGACCCGAGGCCCAAATGAAAGGTTTAGAATGGCGACCCACCACCACGATCCGTGCTGCGTGACCCTAAACTGCACAGCCATGGTCCAAACTATATGACCTTAAACTGTAGTGGAGGTCTAGTTGCACGACCTTAAACTGAATAGTCCTAGTTGCATGAATCAAAACTTCATAACCACGGTCCAGGTGTATGACCTTAAACCATAGTGCACGTCTTGCTTGCATGAGGTTAAAAGGCTTAACGTCATTGTCCAAACTATATGACCTTAAATTGTAGCGGAGGTCTAGTTGCACAACCTTAAACTGCCTAATCCTAGTTGTATGACTCAAAACTACATAACCACGGTCCAGTTGTATGACCTTAAACCATAATGCACATTTTGGCCGCATGACGTTAAGCTACTTAGCGCAGGTCCTGGAGGCATGACCTTAAAAGTGCCCCCACAACACGCACACATGCCCTTTACATGCATTTTCACGCACGACACGCCCTTCACGTGAATTTTCACGCATGACTTCCCTAACTGACCTGTTTACGTGTGCACACCACCTTTGTTACCTCCTCAGTAAGTCCATTCATTTCACCATCCTTCACCACTCCCTAGTAAGTATCACCCATGCTCACAAAACTGCGAGTCATCCTGCCATCCATACTTGTCGTCAGTTAGTGGGTCACCAATTTTCACCTTCCACACAAACATCATCCATCTTTCATAGGTAGCCTCATGCCATCTCCTCAAAGTGGGTCAAAACCGCCACCTTACTCACTCCATGGCCTCAACATACTGTCATCTGTCATCACTACGGTCTAGTTGTATGACCTTGAACTAGAGTGCACGTCCTGACCGCATGATGTTAAAAGGCTTCGCAAGGTCCCGAAGGCATGACCATAAACACGCCTTCACAAAAAGAAAAAAAAAGAAGAGAAAAATAATGGGCATGGTGTATACCTGAACAAGCGAACGCCATGAGTAAAAATGACGGACAGGCATGGTCACGAAACCATGAGTAAAAGAGTTCTATAAAAATAAAAGTTCGGGCATAGTGAAAACCCAAAAGGGCTTCGTGAGTAAAAATGGAGAAATAAGGATGGACATGGCCTAAAGGTCATGGGTAAAAGAGCCCCAAATATAAAGGAAGTTAGTGAAAACCGTCTCTGCGGTGCCACTTCCCAAGTTCAAGTGAAAATCTACAAAGGATGCTTGGACCAATAAATAGGTTGATGCAGCACTCGTCTTAGCACGTGGCTTCAGCCCATATTCAAGACAAAAATCCCTGGTGTCACAATTTCAGGATACAAAATACGAGCTTAAAGCAAGATTCCGATAGTCTGAGTCCATTTACAAAAAGGACTCGAAGGACAAAATATTCGCTAAGAATGTAAGACAAGTCTCATGAAGAAGAGTCTCATGAGCATCATTCCCAAGAGGCCACTAAACGCACTCCAAAAATGCCGGAGACACCCCAAGAAGGCTAAGTCAGCCATGACCGTGGACTTGTTACTCGAAACTACTAAAAGGTCATCTCGATAAACTGAAGTACCATGCCTGCCAAGGAATACCTGGTGCACAACATAGACGAGTGCTGATAAAAAGATCATCTAGAACAAACAAACAAGGAAGTCATTCCGACAAGTCAAAGAAGCCCCAAGAAAGCTAAGTCAGCCACGACTTTGGACCTGTTATGCGAAATTGCTAACAGTGGGTAGGGGTTACACTCAAAGCCAATCACCTCGATAAACTAAGGTACCCTGCCGCCACAGAATATCTGGTGCACAATGCAGACGAACGCCGACCAAAGGCTCTTTTGTTGTCTATCTAAAATAAAGAAACCCAGACCATATGGGAAAAATGCCCTTCAACACGGCACTCGACTGCCATACGGGCTTGATTCTGACAAACGAGGTCCGTATAAAATCCTCAGCTTTAGAATCACAATTAGTCCCTTGAGGGTAAGGACTTCGATAAGATCCCTAAAAAAAGTCTCTTCTCCCCCTAAAGTCTCCACAGATGGACATGTACATTGCATCCAAACTTCTGAGCATCCTAGTTGCGGCATTGCGTGAATCTCCTCGGCGTTCACGTGATCCCATGGCTAGGAAGAAAAAATTAATAAAGGCGAAGGAAATTTTTTGAATGTTGTCCTTCTCGCTTCTTTCAAAGCACAACATTCGACGGGGCAAGCTGTTTGAAGACATTTTTTGGCACCTTAGTCCCTGATGCGGAATAAAGAGGAAGCAGGTTAATAAAGCCTTGACATACAGTGAAAAATTTGAAAGTCTCCTAATTGCCCCAGAATTGGTCAAGATCATCATAAACACTCCAAAAGGTCACTTGGCAAGTTTCTTCACATTTCGACATGTCTAAGGCAGTGAACACAAAGAAACAATTTCAAAAAAATTAGCCTTTGGCTCCCTGAAACAGACCCCGTAACTAGAACTTTATTTTTGGTACATCAAACAGCACTGGGGCCACTTCCATTGGAGCCAGCACGATCGAAAACACCTATGGGTCAAGTTTCGATTTAATTAGACATTCCAGGACAAAATTATGGGTAAAAGACCAAAAAGGGGTAGATCGCACGCTATTCCCATGTGGCCTCTCTACACCAACCTCCATTAAAGGAGGCTGATGTGCACAGTCCCGAGCAGCAACTTCAAAGGCATGTATCTTACTCATCTTGATTTGGATCATTCTCAAATCTGATGAGCATGTTCGTCTCATCAAGACGAGCATTTTGAGATGTGGCCCAAGCGGTGACGATCCCCGAGCAAGAAGAAAAACTAGAGAGAAGTTGTCAATCCATGAAGAAAGTTGCGGAAAATTCATCAGCAACAAGCCTCGTTCGAGCGGCCAAATCACGATGCTCGAGTACCCGATCGACGCAAAACTAATTGCATTATGTGCGTATGGTTCAAGTCTATCTCTGGTTTGAACCCCATGCATGATGAACGGTTGGATTTCACAAAAGGAGGCATTGAAGCTACTGTAAATTCCAGCTGCCAAATTTCCAGATTCCGGCCAAAAACTCAAGACGACAAAATCTTTGTCCGGACATGAAATCAAGTTGCGTTTATTGCCACGCGATCGTGATGATATGCTTAGTGTGATTCAGCGAAGAAATCAAAGAAAAACATCAAGGAACGAGCATACTATCGATTTGAAGTTTTCAAGATTCATCCAAAATTCAAGTCGCATGATCGTGACTTAAATATACGATTCACGGCTCGAAGTTGGTATCAAATCCAGCGTCAGGCCGAGCCCTACAAGAAAACAATCATCTTTCGATCAAACGGGCTTCAGAGCAACCCCAGATAAGTCATAGAAGATCATGCAAGTTCTCAAGCAGCAGCAGGACTGTTATGAAATTTCACACATTTTTAGGCAGGGGCAAAACAATCATTTTGTACCCATTTTTAGAATTTATTTTAATTCAATTAAATTATAATTATCATCAATTTAGGTAGTTTTGGGGCATCCACCCATATTTGGCCCCAATTCTATAAGTACGTGTTAAGCACAATGGCCAAAGACCCCCTATTCATTCTAAACATTGATCAATAAAGCTTCAATTTTTGCCTTAAGTTCGTGGGTGCATCTTGAAGAGAGAGAGAGAGGAGAGAGAAGAAAAGGGTCGGTATCCTTTAGTAAGGTAACTTTTTCTCTCCTCCTCTCATTTCTCTCTTGCTCTCTCCTCCTCTCATCTCTCTCTTTCTCTCTCCTCCTCTCATCTCTCTCTTTCTCTCTCCTCTCGTCTATGTCTTTCTTTTCTATTTCATCTCTGATCTCCTTTATCCACTTTCCTTTTCTCTCTTTACCTTTCCTTCACTTTTCCTCTCTTTCCTGTTCTCTCTCTCTGCTCTCTTTCTCCTTCTTCTCTTTTCGTGCACGGCGTAGCCAATCGCTCGACATGATGTTTTCTCGTTCCGATACACGAATAGTGAGCCGGCCCTAACTCGAGTATTAGCCCCGGCCTCTGTCAAAGTCTCATTGTCTTCTTCATCTGACATGGATGGCAGAAGCACATCGTCACCTATGTCTTCTCTCTCATCTTCTTCAGACACGGATGGCGGTAGCACATCGTCATCCATGTCTTCTCTCTCTTCCTCTTCTACTGACACGGACGATGGAAGCACATCGCCTCCCATGACTTCTCTTTCTTCTTCGTCTGACATGAACAACGGAAGCACATCACCACCCATGTCCTCTCTCTCATCTACTTCATCTGGTACAGATGACAGAAGCATATCGTCGCCCATGTCTTCTCTCTCCTCTTCTCCATCTAACACAGACGGCAGAAGCACATCGCCACTCATGTCTTCTCTTTCCTCTTCGTCTGACATGGACGTCAAAAGCACATCACCACCAATGTCTTCTCTTTCTTTTTCGCCTGACATGGACAGTGGAAGCACATCGCCGCCCATGTGTTCTCTTTGCTCTTTTTCATCTGACACAGACGACGGAAGCACATAGCCGCTCATGTCTTCTCTTTCTTCTTCGTCTGACACAGACTGCGGAAGCAAATCACTGCCCATGTCTTCTCTCTCCTCTTCTTCATCTGACACGGACGGCAGAAGCACATCGCTGCTCACGTCTTCTCTGTCTTCTTCGTCTGACATGGATGGTGAAAGCACGTCGCCACCCATGTCTTTTCTCTCTTCTTCTTCTTCAAACATGGACGGCAGAAGCACATCGCCGCCCATGTTTTCTCTCTCTTCTGATTCCCCTACCATGAGCGGTAGAGGCTAATTGCACATCATGTCATTTCTCTCTTCTGACCCTTCTGTCATGGATGGTGGAGGTTCATTGCGGACCATATTCTTTCCTATCTTCTCTATCATCGCCGTTTAGGTTCTCCCTTATTTCTTCTCTCTCTTTTACTTCTTCTTCCGTACTCCCCTTTCTTTTTCTTCTCCCTCTTCTCCTCTTCTCTTCTTCTTCTTCTCCCATACACGACATCGATAGTACTGTGCATGTCTCTCTTTCTCTCTTTTCTTTCTTCTCTCTCCCGCTTGACCAAGAGAGGCTGAGACAAACATTATCATGGTAATCTTATTGTCTAGCAGTATTGTCGTTGAGTGGGTCATAATCACCATGTCCACTTTACTGCTAGGATAAGCTAGCCATTATGCCAGGCCGGCAGACAATTTTTCTGGAGTCTAGTAGTATTTCTGTTGTGCTGGTCTAGTTATCGTGCCCGTCTTGCTACCACACTGGGTCAACCACTTGCTAATCTAGTTACTTTGTTAGTCTCGCCACCTAGTCAAAACTTCTTTGATCTACCTCTTTCCTCTTCCTTCATCTATCTTCTTACCCTTTCTTCTCTTAGATGTGCAACCTGTGTACATTCGCTCAAAGACAAGGTGGGGTCTCTTTTGGCCCACTTGTCTTATATAATTAACCATATGTGTGTGATTCCAGAAACATGAGAATACAGGCTAAGGGAGACAATTTCGAACCAGTTTTACGACTTGGGAGCTTTCTTCATGATCTAAGAGGGCACCCACGGGAGCCAGCCCGAGTAAGTCCTGAACCCATCTTAAATTCCTCTCTCATTGGTTTGTACACCTGCCCTCGCTCCTGAGCGAAGTTCTCGAGAGAGCGATCTCAAAGCCCCATGCGTGCCACCAGATCATCCAGATCCGGAGGGCTAGATCGAGACACCTAACCAATATGGTGTAGAGGGGAACATTTTTAATGCCCAAAATACTATCAAACACTTAGATGCCTAGAAGTATCAAGTCTAGAAGTAAAATATGCCCCTCAAACACAACCCCACAATGATTATATAAAATGACAGTTTCTAAATATTCTCCCATGAGTGAGCATAAAATCAAAAATCTAGTCAAGATGCTCAAGTTTAACATTTATATGATATGCAATATATGGTGTGACAAAAAGAGTGAGAGGAAACAGGATCAAAACTCCAACTTCTACGACACAAATCAAAACCATACCTCTGGTTACCAAAGTTGAGGCCCAAGCTTCCCCTCCTCTAAGTGTAAAAGCCCATCCCTGGGTACTTACCTTAGACTTGTTCCTGATTACTGGTCAGTCCCTAATCAGGTCGCCTTGCACTTGAAGCATGCCCTTGTCTTTACCCAGCACTCAAAAGCCGCATGACCAGGCTTTCCACATAAGTCACAATGTACTGGCTAGTTTTGCTTGATGTCGCCACATGAGGTCTTCAGAGCCTTACCACTTCTTTGATCTCCTTTTTGTTAAGAATATCTTGAAGGTGGAGGTCATACCTTTAGCTTTTTCGGTTTCATTACTGAACAACCCTTGATTTGGTGTCCAAGTCTACCACAACCACAACATGCTCCCGCCCTCCGATGGCACTCAGTCCCAAGGTGGTTGTTCAGCCTGGAGTATGAGCATGACGAGCGCTGGTTCTCCCTTACGTCCCCCGAAAAAATCTTCTGGACCATAACTGCACCTGGTTGAGTCCTTCCCCTACATTCTCTCATAGGGGGCAGTTGAACCATCCTTCCGACATTTTCAGATGGCAGGGGCCTTACTTTGCCTTCTATTCGCAGTTGGAACTCTTCACAATCTTCCACAACTTGGGCCATGGCTCCTAAAGCCTTGAAAAATTCCCCGAGGGCCTCTGTATTCTCATTGCTGGAACCTGCATCATTGGTACAAGTCCTCGTCATCTTGACCTAAGATACAAGCACCCAGTTACTAACCTATGCAAAGCTATTCTAAAAACACATCTAAACCTTCATAGGCCAAGAATCCTATCCTGACTGCTCTGATACCATAAACTGTCATAACCCGATCCCCAGAACTCATATCGTACAAGACGGCGGGCGACAGACTGCGGGACTACGATGGGAGGTGGTGGACGCCACTCAGGTGAGAGTGGCTCAATGCATATAATAGGCGGAATCAAGAGCAAACCACGAAAAAAAATTAAAATCCAAAAGCAAAATCGTTTCCATAAATAATCATTCTTCAAAATACTTTTACAAGCAGCTTAAGGCACTAACGGCCCACAAGGTACAAGGTAAACAACAAACAAACAGACAGTGGCGCAGCCACCCAAACACCTACGATAACAAGCTCTAGAAAGATCTCTTCTTCAACTTCAAGCTTTAAGCGCCCCAAAAACCTGAACCGTTGCCCTCTCAATCGGGCTAGAAACTTTCACTCTACAAGATTGAAAATGAGGGGAATGAGATAATAGCCCATTAAGTAGATATACACCATCAAATTTCGGTCTAAAATCATTAACAGTAAATGACAGTATTTTCATGTACACAGCTATCACAAAAATTTTCATTATTCAAGACCATTCAGTACTTTAACAATATAAGGGTATACACAGTCTAATTATCAGAATAACATACAGTGTAAAAGCTGTCAGTAATTTAATCTCTAGTCGATCAGTAAAACAGGCAGATCACAATCTCACACAGTAGAAGCTAGAGAAGCCTACTCCTGAAGTAGAAGTTCCATTGATTAGGCTAAGCCAATCCTATAGCTTGGAACCTCTACCCTCATTTAGGAGGGAGGACAATGACAAGTGGGTGTCCCACTTCGTAATATCCTCACACTCACACACATGTTCCCAACACGCTTTGGAGTTTTCGATAGGCAGAGGCCTTGCAAGACATGACCCTCGCATAAGCCCTTCCGACGAGAGGGTGTTACACTACCATTGGGTGACCCCATTCATAATGTCAATAAAGATTTGGGGTGAGCAACCCAACCTGTTGCTCAATTTCACCACCTACCCCAGTCCTATCATTAGGGTAGGGGCACAGTCAATAATTGCTGGCATAACAGTATCCGACTACCAATGAGTGACCCATTGCGTAGTAATCAGTATCCCAGTATTGCATTATCACATTTCCAATATCATAGTATCAATGTCACATTATGACGATATCAGTGTCTTAGTATGACAGTAGCAGTATCGCAGTATGACAGTAGCAGTATTACAGTAGGGCACTAGTAGTATCACAGTAAGATAGTAACAGTATTACAGGATGGTAGTCGCAGTATCACATTATGACAGTGGCAGTATCACAGTATGATAGTAGCAGTATTACAGTATGGCAATAGCAGTATCACAGTATGACAATAACAATATTACAGTATGGCAGTAGCAGTATTAAAACATGGTAGTAGCAATATCACAATATGATAGTAGCAATATTAGGCAGTAGTAGTATCTCATTTTTAGTATCACAATGCACATTTCCTATCATTTCAGACAGTGACGTCCAACTATAAAGAGGATTGTAACATTTGATATAATTGAAATTTGAAGACTGTTTCAAAACGAATTTTATACTAGACACACATATCTTTCAAATGGGGCTAGTTTGAAAGCATTTGGACCATGTTTGACACTTCAAAAGTTCAAAGTAATGGTAGTTCACTATTTGTACCCTATTGTGCATCTGAGACAATGACATGCCTTAGCACCACTATAACTCTCAATCCATATGGTATTTTAAAGCGGTTCCTAAACCAAAATTCGAGTAAAAACATGTGTCTTTCCAACAAGGTTATTTCGAAAGAGTTTGGACTTCATTTGGTCATTCAAAAATCCATGACAACCAAAGTAATGGTTTTGAAATTTTGTGAAATCTGTCCACAGTGACATGCCTTCACAAATAATTGTATAACTTTCAATCTAGGAGGAACTTCAAAATAATTTCTCATGCAACTTTAATCCCACTTAGAGATCTTTCCAATGACGATAGTTTGAGAGAAATTGGACTTCATTTGGTTAGCAAAAACCCATGGTAACAGTAGTGACTGTTAAAATACACAGGGAAAACAGTCAACAGAGACATGCTTATACATATTGGACTATAACTTCCCATTATAAGGGGTATTTTTCAACAATTTAGGTTAGTTTTAGACATCCACCCATGTTTCAAGTGGTAGTATACAATCATTTGTAACCCTAAGTTCAAAAAGAAGAATGAAAGGCTAATGAGGCTCTTCCCGTAAATTCAAAAATCAATGAGATTGGCTTGAGTTTCTCTTGGTTTACAATATTTTTCTCGACCCCTTTCACCTAAAGAAAGGAGAGAGAAACTTTCCCCAATAAATCACGACCTTTAGAACTCTTCACTGCCCACTTGGAACTCCTCACTCCCAACCTAACCCTCGGTTCAATTCAATGACCTAACTAGGTAACCCCTCACCCTTTCTCTCTCCTCCCCTCTTCTCCTTCTCTCTCTTCCTCACCCTTTCTCTCTTCTTATCTCTCCCTTATCTCTCTTCTTTCCTCTCACTTTCAACTGGGTTGATGACTTCCTCTCTCTCCCCCCCTTTATTCTTCTTCTCTCTCTCCTTTCCTTCTCTTTTTCTCCCTCCTCTTTTTCTCTCTCGTTCACACCCAACCAGGTCTCTCACTCTTTTCCCCTCTCTCACCCTTTCTTCTTCTCTATCTCTTTCCCTCTGCTCTCTTTCCCCCTCTCCTACTCTCTTTCTTCCTCTTCTCTCTCTCATGCCCAATCAGCTGCCAGCCCAACGACCTCTCTCTTTTTCTCTCTTTCCCCCTCCTCTCTCTCTCACTTTTTTCTTCTTTATCTCTCTCTCTCTTTCTCTTTCCTTCTCTCTTTTCCACTCTCCTCTCTTTCTCTCCTCTTTTTTTCTCTCCCTCTCTCTCTCTTGCTCAACCAAGACAGCAGCTAAGCCGTCGTTCAGGCCCCCTTTCTCACTCTTTCCCTCTCCCCCTTTCTTCTTCTCTCTTTTTCTCTCTCCTCTCTTTCTTCTTTTTCTCTCACGCCCAATTGGACCGGTGGCTAAGTTGTCGTCCCAACCCCCCTTTCTCTTTCCCTCTCTCCCCTTTTCTTTTTCTCTCTCTTACCCTCTCTCTCCCTCTCCCCCTATCTTCTTCTCTCTCTCTTTCTCTCTCTTTCTCTCTCCTTCTATCTTTTCCCTCTCCTCTCTTTCTCTCCTCGTTTATTCATTCTCTCTCTGTCTCTCTTATACTAATTAGGGCCTGATGTTTTTTTGTCCTCCCTCGGGGGTATGCGCAATGAGAAAACCCTCTCTCAAACAACTGTGGAGGGTCCACGTGCGTTGCACTCTTGCAAGTGCACATATGTGAGCTCTCTTAAGTGTGGATAGTCATACCAGTTTGTCGCCCTTCGTGAGAATGTCGCGTTGAACTCAGTTTTGCGATGATCCGATGCACAAATCTCGAGTTGTACTTTATGAGGTTCGAGATGTCCTCCTCTTGAAACTTGATTTTCCTGGTTTCATGCTCATCTTCTTTCTAGAAAAGGTTTGACTCTGGGTCATGTCATGGTGCATGCCATAGATCAAAATAACCGGGTCATCGAGACCTTGCCCGTGTTAGAATCTGAGCCTCTTTCGGTTCTAGCCGAAGGGTCTGCAGGTCCCTGAAGCTCATTCCGAAATGTAAAATCGTAGCATCTGTGGTCAGGGACTGGTTTGGTGAGGTTGCACCGCGATAGTGTACCCACGCCCTATTTTGAGGAAATTTGGACTTAGGACCCCTTTGGGAGCTCCGATTAAGCCCAAATTTAATCCTCGAGGGGTTTTCGACATTCTGAGTGCAACGGCGGGGTCTGGTAGTGTTTTGAAGCCATTGGCAAAGGGCTATAATTGGGAGGTCCTCTCTTGGCATGACGGTACTTTTTTCAAGTTGTTTAGTTTGAGATTTATTTCACAGCGCAACCATGGTCTGGCAGTGTCTTGAATACCGCAAAACCAAGTTAGCGATGGCTCTCTTCTTATTAGTGTGGACATGTAAGTACGTCAAAAATGACGTACAACAATTTTCCCTGAATGAGGTTGCGCTTCGAGAGAAGAGAGAAGTGCAACATTCGGAATGAAGTTTATCATCGAAGTTCATCTTTTGAATCCTCACCGGGATGGGTTTAATGCCTTGCCTCTCAACAGATATTTTCTTTCTCGGTTACCAACGTCAGCGCAATCCTTGAGTGGGAGATTGTGCCGCATTTTTTTCTTGAGGGGTGACCGAAGTGGTCTCTAGTGATCGAGAGCCTTGATTAGGGGCTTCCTTCCCAATGCTACTGAAGTCCGTTTTCTAGGAGGGCATGTTGATAGGCAGTCAACAATAACTGTTGATGGTCCGACTAGTGAGTACCTTTGGTGGGTGTTGATCCCAATCTAGCTGATGATGAATTTTGCTTTGGCTCTAGAGACGACTAGTGGGTGCCCTTTTGTGGGCGTTGATCCCTTCCTAGTTGTCAACAACTAAGCGTCCTTGGCAAAGTCATTCTCAGTGTTGTTAGACTTTGGTCGTTGTTGTTGGAGTTGGGTTGTGGCTCTGGGCCTATAGGTTTGCTTTGGCGCTAGGGCAAGAGAGTTTGATTTTGGTGCGGGGGCTAAAGAATTTGATTTTGGTGCTGGGTGGCACAAGGGCCGTAGAATTTGATTTTTAGCGCTGAGGCAGGAAAGTTTGATTTTAGCGTTGAGGTCGGAGAATTTGATTTTGCCGTTGGGGCCAGAGATTGGATTTTAGCATTGGAGTCGGAAAGATTGATTTTGGCACTAATGCTGAAAGATTTGTCTTGGCGTTGGGGCCAGAGAATTTGATTTTGGTGCTAAGGTTGGAGAATTTGATTTTGGCATTGGGGCCAGGAGATTTGATTTAGGCGCTTCGGCCAATAGATTTGTTTTGGTACTGAGGCAGGGAGATTTGATTTTGGGCTAAGCTTGAAATTTTGATTTTGGCACTGAGGGCAGAGATTTGTTTGGGCGCTGGGGCCGGGAGATTTGATTTTGGAGCTGGGGATGGAAAGTTTGATTTTAGCACTGGGGCCGAAAGATTTGTTTTGGCGTTAAGGCCGGAGACTTTGATTTTGGCACTGGAGCCGGAGAATTTGATTTTGGCGTTGTGGGCCAAGATATTTGATTTTGGCACTAGGGCCAAGAGATTTAATTTTGGCACTGGGGCCAGAAGATTTGTTTTAGTGTTGAGGCCCGAAAGTTTGATTTTAGCACTGGGGCTAGAGATTTGATTTCGGCACTGGGGCTGGAGATTTGTTTTGGTGCTGGGGTCAGGAGATTTGAGTTTGGCGCTGAGACCGAAAAGGTTGATTTTAGCGCTGGGGCCAGAGATTTAATTTTGGCATTGGGGCCGGGAAGTTGATTTGGCACTAGGGTCAAGAGATTTGTTTTGACGCGGAAAATTATTTTAGCTCGGTTCAAGTGAAAACCTGTCAAGTTTTTACTTGAACAGGGTAGGAGTGGCGCCACCATGATGGTTTTCACCAAGTCCTTTTGTTGAGGCATTTTTACCCATGACTTCGAGGTCACGTCCACCTCTTGGTTTTCATTTTTACTCATGGTACCCTTACGGGTTTTCACCATGCCTAGTTTCCTTGTTTTCAGGATGCTTTTACTCATGTCTTCATTGCCATGCCCGTTTGTCATTTTTACTCATGGCAAGGGATTTCACCATGCCCTTTTTTTTTTTTTCCCCTCTTGGAGGCGTGCTGCTTTGAATGGTGCTCGCCAGATGGCGCTCGCCCTGAAGCAGTGAACATTGCAAATGAAATGTCGGGGGATGGAAGTGTGGCTTTTGCATGCAGGGAATGTATGAATGCGGATTGTCGAAATGGGACTTCGTGAGGCGTGATGCATTCGTGCGTGATTAAGACATTGCCTGGGAAGGCGGGTCATTTTGATGACGAGCCATCTTCTTTTTAGGAGACATCGTCAAGAAGGCAGAAGATTTTCTCACAATCCATCGAAAGTAATGACTGGGAGGCGAGGCGACAGAAGATTTGAGCAGTGATCCTTCGAAAATGTAGCTTGGGAGGCGAGGCGGCGAAGAACTTGACTGGCAGTCAATCGACGCACTATCTTGATGACACATGTCTGTTGGTTGGAGAAACACTTTTTGGGAAGCAAAAGCACTTTTATGACGGGACCAAGACATTTATAAAAAGGGCTTAGGCCGAGAGAGCGTGAAGGCAAGTCCTTCTACATCGAGAAGCTTCTTTTATTTCTTGTTCCTCTCTTTGTAGGCGAGAAAGAAAAATATCTCCTTTCTTGAAGCCTTCGTTTTTGGGAGGCCATGTCTTTTGCTGAGGCTGGCTTTCGAGCCTCAGGTCTTGAAGTGCATCCGGGTAAAGAAGACACAGGCAGGAGTACCAACCGGTGAGAGAGGAATTAAGGTCATGAGGCGGGACTTACTTCACGTGGGTCTGTGACATGCTCAGGCTAGCTCACATGAGCGCCTTCTTAGATCACGTTGGAATACCCCCTTGGCCTGTGACTGGTTTGGAATCGCCTCCCTTGACCTGTTTTCTCCTTTTCTGCAAACACACACACATACACATTAAAAGTACAAACGAGTGGGGCATAGGTCCCCACCTTGCTATGGGGTGAGTGCACACGTATGTGTGTACTCAAGGAAGAAACAGAAAATAACACAAGAGAATCCGTGTCAATTCGATGGCCTCACGGCATCTTCTTGACAAGGGACTCTTAGTACATATTTTACAAGAAAGAAATAAAAAAAAGGAAAAATCGAGAGAAGGGAAGTGTTTATATTGGAAAAAGAGAAGAAGAGGAATAAGAGAGAAGGCGAAGGTGAGCTTGACTCTCACTAAACCTTCTAAAGGGGAGAAGAGACAAAGAAGAATGAGAGAAGCAAAGAGATAAGAGAAATGAAGGTGAGAGAAGAAGTTTGACCGAGCGGCTAGGTTGGCATAGTGTCAAAACAGGTATGGCAGCTAGACGGTCGCGGTGACTCAGACTGGCACGATGACAAAACTCGTACGAGCACAAGTCTCAGCCTGCCCTCTAGTCAAACGATCAAAGGAGAGAAAGCAGGGAGGTGATGACTACCTTGACTCTCACTAGGTCTTTCAAAAGATATGAAAGTGAACTAAGAGTGATGGAAAATGAGATGAAAATAGGATAGATGAATTAAAATAAAATAAAAATTGAAAATGGAATTAGAATTAAATAAATTAAAATAGAATGAAGTGAAGTAAAATAGATAAAATGAAGTCGAATAAAATAAAATGAAACGGATGGAAGAAAATGAAATAAGATGAGATAATGAATGGGATAGAGTAAAGCATGATGGGATAAAACTAAGTGAGAATAAATAAATAGAATAAAAGGGAACAAAGGAAAGTAAAATGAAGTGAATAAAATACAATGAAAGGAATGAGTAAAATGGAATAAAATAAATGGGAAGGGGTTGAAGAAATAGAATGAGATAGTTTTTAAAAAGAGTAAAATAAAAAAAAATGAGTTTAAAAGAGAGAGAGAGTTTGACATATGGGATAGTATGGAGTAAAGTAGTAATAAAAAGAAAAAAAGACACGTTTTGGTTAAGGGAATGGAGGCTTGAAATTGGGTTGATGGGTTATTGGATTCTTTTGAAGTTTTAAAGAGTGGGAGTTTGACACGTGAAAAGGGATTAAATAAAATAGTATTAAAAATAACAATAAATAAATAAATAAGGGTGCGGTTCGGTTAAAAGACAGGATTATTGGGTTTGAGTTGAATAAGTGAGGTAGTATTAGATAAAGGACGGGGTAGGTAGGTAGGTCAAAAGAGTGAGACATAAATGAAAAAAAAAAAATTAAAAGAAAAAAAGAAAAAAAAGAAGAAGAAAAAAAAGGGTGCGGTTCGGTTAAAAGAGAGGATTATTGGGTTTGGGTTGAATGAGGTGAGTTAGTGTTAGATAAAGAAGGGGGTAGGTTGGTCAAAAGAGTGAGACAAATAAAAAATAAAAATAACAATAATAATAAAAGAAAAAGAAAAAAAAAGAGGGTGCGGTTCGGTTAAAAGAGAGGATTATTGGGCTTGGGTTGAATGAAGTGAGGTAGTGTTAGATAAAGACGGGGGTAGGTTGGTCAAAAGAGTGAGAGGCTTGAAGTACAATGAGCGAGAACTTCGAGTGAAAACGATAGCGTGAAACGAAACAAAGGGGAACCGAAACGAAACGAAAAAAAACAAAAAACAAAAGAGGTGGATGGGCTGTTCGTTTTGGGTTTCATTGTGTGGGTTCCAGAGAGAGAGGGAGAGGTTGCAGAGGGCAGTTCGCGGTGGGTTAGAGGAAGATCCAGAGATCCCCATGGAGAGAAGTGGGGCGACTGAGGTAGAGTGGCAGGAAGGATGCGATGGTGTCAGGTGGAGACGAGACGAAATAATGGCTGGGTAGCAAAGAGAGGAGACAAATCCAGCCACCACAGAGGGAGATGACGGAGAAGGTTGCAGGGAGTTGGGGAGAGTAGAAAAGAGAGGTGGTGGAGGTGACTGACAGCAGCAGGGGAGCTCGTTGGTTTTTAGAGAGAGAAGGTGCGGGGAGGGGAGTGCACAAGAGAGTAGAGCGAGAGGGGACGGACAGTCGAGGCGGAGATGGCTACTGGTTAGAGACGATGCAGCAGGTGAATGGCGGTCGTAGGTGAGTGAGTGATGCTAGCAGCAGTGAAGAAGATGGGGAGAAAGGAGGGTGGCAGTGACAGGAGGTGGCGGAGAAAGAGAGGATGGCGGAGAGAGAAGCAAAGGTGGGGCATGGCAGTGGGAAGTGGAGGACAGGGGCAGTTGGGTGAATCATGGGCGGCAGCTTCAGGCTGTCGTGGGTGAAATGGGAGAGGGAGTTGCCATGAGTGAAAAGGGAAGAGGGAGAGAGGGCTGTCGTGAGTGAAAAAAGGGCAGAGAGGGTGTCGTGAGTGTAAGGGACGGGAGTGAGAACTGCCGTGATTTTTTTTATTTTTTTATTTTAGTGAAAGAGAGTGGGTTAGGTGGAGCCGAGGGAGCAGGAGACAGAAAGGAAAGGTGGTCATGAGGGACCATAGGGAAAGAAAGAGAGAGGGAGAAAGAGTGAAACATTGACGGTTTATGCTGCTCTCCATGAAAGAGGAGAGAGAAAGAGGGAGAAAGAGAGTTACTTTAAAGGTTAGCAGTATCGACTCAATAATTTCTCTCTCCTTCCTATCTCTCTAATGAGCAAAGATAAAAATTTTATTCAATCAAAATGGAGTCCTTTACATTAAGTATCTCATATAGAGGTAGGGCCAACTATGCGTGGATGCTCAAAATTTACCCTACTTCATGATAATTACATATTAAAATAATTAAAAAAATTTAAAAATGGGTACAAAATGATGATTTTGCCTTCAACTTAACAATTCACAAAATTTCAATTCAGTCCATGCTGCTGCCCTAGAACATACGTGATCTTTTATGGCTGATTCAGAGTTGCTCCAGCGCTCGTTTGGTCAAAGGATGGTTGTTTTCTCGTAGGGCTCGAAATGGCGATCATTTTGATACCCATTTCGACCCACGAATCGTGTTTTTGGAGTACGATCACGCAATGCGAAATTTGGAAGAAACTTGCAAACTTTCGGATCAAGATTGCGCTCGTTTCTTGGCATTTCATCACGATTTCTTTGTTGAATTGTGACGAGCTCGTTATCACGATCGTTTTGCAAAGAACGCATCTCTATTTCGTGCCCGAACGACGATTTCTCACTTTTGGGTTTTTGACAGAAATCTAGATTTCGGCAGCCAGAATTTGCATTAACTTTAATGTGCTCGTACACCAAATCCAACCGTTCATCATCTGCGAGGTTCAACCCAGATGTAGACTCAAACCTTACACATGCAATGGAACTGGTTTTGCTTTGATCCGTTTTGCGAGCATCGTGATATGGTCGCTCAAGTGGGACGTGTCGCTACTGAATTTTCTGCAACCTTCATTACAAATCATCAACTTATCTCTAGCTTTTCTCCCGGCTCGAGCGTCGTCATGGGTTGTGCCACATATCAAGACGCTTGTTGTGACGAAACAAAGATGCACCCAAAATTTGGGCTCGATCTTACTTAAGATGGGAGAGATATGGCCCGAGAAAATTGCTGCCCGCAACTATGAAAACCAGTCTCCATTAATGAAGACTGGTGCAGGGAGGGCGCACAGGAATAGCATGCGACCTACCCCATTTCAGTGTTTTGCCCATAACTTTGTCTTGAAGTGTACGTTTAAGCCAAAATTTGACCTCTGGAGGTTTTCGACCATGTAAGATCCAATGACGGTTCCCACAATTGTTTGACGCTCTGCTAATAGAGCTCCAGTTGTAGGGTCCAATTCGGGGTGCTAGAAGTTGATTTTTTCGTAATTGTTTCTTTATCTATACTGCCTTAGATATGTCGGATTGCGACGAAACTTGGCAGGTGGCCTTTTGAAGTCCTTAGAAACATTTTTACTTATTCTTGAGAAATTCTAAGACTGTCAGGAATTTGTCTGTGAATCAAGCCTTTATTTACTTGACCTTTCTTTATTCCGCATCGGGGACATAAGGTGCTGAAAAATACCTTCAAACAGTGGGTTACTCACTTGTCATTGTCTTCCCTCCTGAATGAGGGTAGAAGTTCCAAGCTACATGATTCGCTTAGCCTGATAGATGGGACTTCTACTTCGGCAATAGGCACTCTAATTTATGTTTGTATGCATATTATGCTTAGTTGTGTCCTACTAACAATAGCTCATGCATTATGCGTTTTTCTGATAATTAAATTGTTCTTTCCCTCACACTGAAAGAGAATTAGGAAGCATGACTCCACTGCATGACACTTGTGTGAAATGTGGGCATTAGCCATGATTATTCATTTGTTATAGGTTGGGATGCAATGGTACTGATCTACTTCTAGGCTTTTAACTCATCCCTTTTATTTTTATCTGTGTAGAGTGATAATTTCTTATTGTCGGAGGCAGGCAGCGGGACACTGGTGGCAAGTGTTTGATGCTCGGTGTTTAGCGAAAAACTTTTCTTGATAGTAGATGTTTGGTGGCGGTGCCACTTATCTATTTGGTTAATGTCTTCCTTGTATTTTGTGGGCCAGTAGTGCCTTGAACTGTTTGTAATGGAATTTTGGAGAATGTTTATTTAAGGAAATAAATTTATATTCTATTTACCCTTTAGTATTGTTGTGTGAGTTTATTTTCTTTCATGGTTTGCTTTGATCCCGCTTTTTTATAAGTGTTGAGTCACTCCCACCTGAGTGGCATTCGCCACCTCACGTCGCGGTCTCGTACTTTGTCGCCCTCCAGCATGTACGGCAAGGGGTCAGGGGGCGGGGTCGTGACACCACCTGTCAAACAAACTCCAAACCCTCGCGCAACAGTTCATATGCCCTATTAAGGGCCCTCAACTGACTATCCAAAGCACAAGCATCTCCTGAAGTGGGAAGAAAGCCCTTAAGCAAGGCCCCTACCACAAGACAAAAAAGAAAGACTGACTAATTGGGAAAGAAGCCCTTAAGCAAGGGCTCCGATTGCAAGACAACCCATGATTCTGACTGATTGGGTCAACAAGCCCTTAAGCAAGGCCCCCAGTTATTGGAACCAAAAAGAAGGACTTCTGAAGTGTGAAGAAAGCCCTTAAGCAAGGCCCTGACCAGTAGTTCAAGTCTCTTCTCCCCCTATAGTCTTGATGCCCTTAGGTCTACAACCTAGTCGTCGAAGCACCTCGGTCATCCCCCAAGGAAGAAGATTGGCACAATTCCCCCTTTTTCGGTCATGCTGATGCGGGTGACCGAGAAGAAAAAAGAAAGCCGAAGGACCAAGTTTGATTCCAAATGTTGTCCTTCTTGCTTCTCTCGAAGCACAACATTCAGTGGGGAAAGTTATTTTAGGATATTTTTCAACACTTGTATCCCCGATGCGAATAAAGAGGAAGTCAATCACGATCTAGGCCTGCGAGTACCAAAATGCCTACGGACCACGGAAGCACTGTTGAAATAAACCCTGATCTTGAGCAAATTTTGAAAGGTGATAGATGGGTCCCAAAAAGCATGTGGAGGTATCACTTGACTCCCTAAGAACACCAGTAAAGTTTCGTCACGATCCGACGACGCTAAGGTGGATCAGAGGTAAAACCAGTTTTCATATTCGGCCTCTTACATGCTGAAAACGCACATTATAACTATAGCCCTATCACCAGAGCTTCAAATGAACATCAGACCACTTCTATTGGATTCAAAAGATCCGAAAACCCTCAGATATCAAATTTCAGTTCACTCGAACACTTCTGGACCATTATGTGGCCAACTTATCCAAAACTTGTACGTTACCCACTATTCTGGTGCACCCTCGGTGAACCTATTTCCATTTATAGAAACTATGTAATGTGCTTTCGGGATCACCTTTAAATGGCCATAACTTCTCCGTCTTAAGTCAGGTCAAGCCCAAATTTTAGGAGGATCTTCGTCTCGTCAACATGCACGTTTTAATATATGGCACGGCCAGTGATACAGCCCGAGACGAAAGAAATCCTAGAGAGAAGTTGCTAAAAAAACTCATGTATTGTAGATTGTTGAAAGAATGAGATCCCCTCAATCAAACGGTCATATCATGAAGCCTCAACATCAGATCAACTTGAAAATGGACCCATTACGACCATGACGTTCAAGGCTTCGATCCATATTTCGGCGACTTCCCTAATGCAGAAAATTATGATCCGGTCATCAAATCGAGCCATTCTTGTCACCAAACGATCATGACAACTTCCTTTGATGAAAAGATCAAAGAAAAACATCAAGAAATAGACAAGATCCGAGATTTAAGAACGCAAATTTCTCATCATTTGCCTAATTTTGTCAAAGGCTCAAAACTTTGATTGTGGGTACTTTGTCAAAACGATCACCTGGCCAAGACGATCACTTTCGTGATATTCTTTTCATCGAAAAGATGTCGGAAGAGTCCTAAGTGAGCCTCAAAAGATCATCACAACCAATGGCCACTTTTTGGGGACCATCTTGTCATTTCGAAGATTGTGGGTAGGGTCAAAATGGTAATTTTGCCCCAAAAACGGGATTTAAATTTAGCTAAAAAAATTGTTGTTTCTAGCAATTAGGGTTAGTTTTGAGCATCCACCTTTATTTCAAGGGAATGCTATATACATGCATGATCATTTGTAAGGGGCCCCTTTTTCCCATAAGCAAAATATTAATAAAATTGGCTTGAGTTCCCCTTGTTTTACAATATTTTTGTCTCTACCCCCTTTTCCCGAAAGAGAGGAGAGAGAAAATTTTCCCCACAAGCCACTACCCTTCGAACTTCCCACTTTAAACCTAGAACCCCTCACTTCCAACTTGGAACTTCCCACTTTTAACCTAGAACCCCCTCACTTCCAACTTGGAAGTTCCCACTTCCAATCTAGAACCCCTCACTTCCAACTCGCAACTTCCCACTTCTAACCTAGAACCCCTCACTTCCCACTTAGAACATTCCACTCCCAACCTAGCCCTCAAAACGGTTCGAGGGCCAAGCTAGGTAACCCCTCTTCTCTTTTTCTCTTGTTTTGTTTATTTTTTTCCCTTTCTCTCTCCTCTCTCTCTCCTACCTAACTGGGTCGGCAGCTACTGCCTCTCTCCCTCTCTTGTATCTCTTTCTCTCTCGCTCTCTCTCTCGCTCTCTCCCTCTCGCCCTCCTCCTTTCGCTCACTCGTTCTCCCACGCCCACCAAACTGAGGGCCTTGAAGGTGGAATGGATTTCACTTCTGCATGGATTTCACCTACATGGAAGGAGGCTCTGCTGGGGTTCGTCTGGCTTGGGTATGTCCCACAATTCAGTTCCTTGAGCATCCTCCGGGGTTCCATGGATTGGTTGGGCACATTTCTTGTCAAAATTCTAGTGTACAAAGGAGGTGCTACTGAATTTTCGTCAGGCCCTGTGTCCTTTTCTTTGACTTTCTTCCAGGTTTCTTGTGCATCCCTAAGTTATTTCCCTCACCCTCGGCTGAGTCGGTAGCTAATCTCTCTTTCTCCTCTCTCTCTCTCTCTCTTACCCTCAGTCGAGCTGATGGCTAAGCCGTTGACTCCTTTCTTCTCTCTCTTTCTCCACTCTCTCTCTCCCTCACCCTCGGTTGAGCAAATGGCTAAGCCGTCAGCTCCTTCCCTCTCTCTCTTTCTCATCTCTCTCTCTTTCTTACCCTCGGCCGAGTCGGTGGCTAAGTCGTCGGCTCCTTCCCTCTCTCTTTCTTATCTCTCCCTCGCTCTCTCTCTTTCTTGGCCGAGTCAGTGGCTAAGCCGCTGACTCCTCCCCTCTCTTTTTCTTCTCTCTCCCCATCCCCCTCTCTTTTGGCCAAGCTGGTGGCTATGCCGCCGGCTCCTTCCGTCTCTTACTCCTTCTTCTCTCTCCCTCTAACCCTCTCTTGGCCAAGCCAACGGCTAAGCTGCCGACTCCTTCCCCCTCTCTCTCTCTTTATCTTCTCTTCCCCCTTTCGCATGCGGGCCGAGCCGGGCTCTGGCCTCGAGCCGGAGCCCGCGTTCTCTCTCTTCTTCTCTCCCTCTCTTTCTCGCTTTCCCTCTCTTTTTCTCTCTCTCATTTCCTTCTCTCTTCTTCCTCGCTCACTCTTCTCTCTCTCTCCCTCTCTCTTGGCCGAGCCGACGGCTGAGCCGCCAGCTCCTTCCCTCTCTCTCTCTTTCTTCCTCTCTCCCTCTCTCTCGTTCCCTTCTCTCTCTTCTTCTTCTCTTTTTCTTTCTAGTTTTCTCCCTTATCTCTCTCCTCTTTCCCTCTCTCTATTCTCCTCTTTCCCTCACTCTCTCTCCTCCTCTTTTCCCTCACTCTCTCTCCTCCTTTTTTCCCTCGCTCTCTCACTCGTCTTTTTTTCCCTCATTCTCTCTCTCTTTTCTTCGCTCTCACTCTCTCTCGTTTCTCCTTGCTCTCTCTCTTTCTTCCTCGCTCTTCCCTCTTTTCTCCCTCCATTCTCTATTTCCTTAACTCTTATCTCCTCTACCTTCTCATCATTTTTTATTATTATTTCCATTTATATGAGGTTGTTTGTCAAGATGGTGCCAAAAGACCGTCAAATTAATAAGCAATCTCATGCCTTTCCCCCCTATTTTTTTTATTATTTACCCATCTAATGACTAGTCAGGGTCTTCTGACCCGCTTGTCTGGTTATCTCACATGTATGTGTTCATAAAGTGCAGAATGCGAGCAAGGGAGTTGGAGCCAAACCATCCTCATGCTAGGGGGCTTTCCACCGTGATCTAAGAGGGCACCTATGAATATCCGAGCATGTCACGAACCCACTGTGAGGTAGGTCCCACCTCACACCCTATAGTCCTCTCTCATTAGTTGGTACATGTCCGCACGTGCACCTCACACACTGTGGTTCCCACTAGAGTGATCTCGAGCTAGACCCTCACTTTTGGGTCCCCGCAAGGTCATCAGACCCGACAAGATTGAGGCCCAACCAAATTGCAGCCACATTTTAATCGTTGATCCTTTAGATGAGTCGGAAAAATAAAGGAGATACTCTCTTGTGCGTTGAGTGAGTTGTAATTTGATGGGCTTTTTTGGTAGCTGGCCGAATGTCCTCCTCAACCATGTATGATTAAGACGCATCGGGTGACGTCTTTAGTGCAATCTACCGGATACTCATTGACGAAAGCAACATTGTTTTCAAACCTGATGCCGGTTATAGGCTCGTCTGTCACAGGTATCCTTAATAATCTGCCATACATCGTATAGGGTTGGAGTCATTTCACCGACGGTTAGACATGCAATATTTGTTTCCCTATACCATTTCCCTATAAATGCCCTCAGTAGATTGCAATCGATATGTGAGACCCCAATATCCATTAATGGGCTCAATCTGGTCTTCTGAATCAGAGCTACATGTCATTGATCGTGCTTTCATTTTGCTAGGGCTTGAATTGATTCGTCAATACAAAGTATATTTCTCTTTTAAAATGAAAATTTATAAGAAATGATAATAGTCAATAACATGAGAGATAAATCATTAACTAAAACAAATAGACTATTGTACCTCTTGCCTTTGCCTTGATGACATGGATGGCTCCCCTATGCCTCTTGATTATTCCGAGTCTTGCATTGGTAATTCTATTTTCATAATTGTCATAAAAAAAGAACCCACAAGTGACATATCCACTATAAAAAAAGAGAGAAAAGCAGCATATCCAATTAAAAAAGAGACAGAAAATAATCAAACATAAATACATGTGCGCCAATAGTATGAAATGAACACAAGTGGAACAAACACCATTAATTTATACAATAACATAATTTCTCAAGAGTGGGTGCTTAATAGAAAATAAACAAATATAAATATATGTGTGCTAATATCACGAAATGAGCACAAGTAGAATAAACACTATAAACAAACATCATTAATATATGTACTAATAAAATTTCTCATAAGTGGATGCTACAATTTAAAAAGACAGAATAAAGAAGATAAGTACAAATATATGCCTTCAAGTGGGTGCTTTACTTGTTGCCTTGTTGTGACCAGTTCCTTTGCACCTACTATAGTGAATATGTCACACTAGTACTTCCTACTACTTGATGCACTTCTTCTTAGGTCGGTCAGGGGGTCGTCTTAAGTGATGTGGAAGTATTCTTATTCTATAAGGAGGAAGTTGTTCACGCATATGCTCAAATAGATCAATCAAGGTAACTAGCCCAACGGCCAGACGATGCTTCCATGAACCACTTGATTGCTTCCTCAGAAATTGGTTTAATTTCACTCACATTCTCAAAATACTCTTGCATATTGTATGATCTATATGCTCCGATAAAGTATTTTACAAATCCCTTCTTAATATCATTAGGTATGTCTTTTACTTCCTTCTTAAAATTATCCACTAAATGACGCTCACAGAAAGCATGATGGACATTCTAAAAAACTTGCAGGCAGTATCAACTAGACCAGGATGTTTATCTGACAAAAAAGTGACTTCACGATCTGTCCCAACAGAAGTCTTTAGAGATTCTATAAACCATAACCAGTTTTTGGTACTTTCGGCATCCACAATAATGAATGCAAGGGGAAACATTTGTTTTTCCCCATTGAGTGAGTTGGCAGCAAGTAGAGTCCCAAGGTATCGTGCCTTCAATGATGTCCCATCGAGAAATAGAAATGGATGACTTCTACTTTTGAAGTCATGTATTGAGCCATAAAAGCTTAAGAACATTCGACGAAATCTACCACCTTGCCATACTTATTCTGACGCGTAACTACCAGGATTCGTCTCCATCACACGATTTACATATATGGGTAACTAGTTGTATGCCTCCTCTTGTGAACCATGTATGTCTTTGATGGTCATTTCTTTCTCTCGCCAAGCCTTGCAATAGGGTATTTCTAATTCATAATCTCGAGATAAATCATTCATGATTTCTTTATCCTTGTAATGCGCAATGTCACTTACTTTTTTTTACTAATAATATGTAACAAATTTTTGGGACGCTCTTCTTTGTACATCATTGCTTGTCCCAATATTACACAAATGTTCTCTTTTCCATGTTTTGATGCTAAAAACATTGTCTTGCCAAACTTCGAAGCATATATCTCCCATTTACATCTATCACCCATGCATTTTGCCCTTATATGTGATACCCTCATTTTTAACAAGACGGTATGTGAAATGGTGTACTGTAGCAAACTTACTACGGGCCACTTGAAAATCACCTAGAGATTCAAACCATTGCCCTATACCGGTAAGTGCATCCTCCTATGAGCTAAAGAACCTTAGCGCATTGTGTAGGAGGATGCAATGCCTCTTCGATTGCCTTAGTTCATAGGAGGATGCAATGCCTTAGTTCATAGGAGGATGCAATGCCTCCTCCTATGAACTAAGAAACCTTGGTGTATCCTCTTCAATTTCCTTGTTATTATGTGAAGTACTTCCGCCTCTATGTTCACTCCCATTAAATAAATAAACGAACACATTATTCTCACGTTCGTTTGCGTTCAACATCTTCTCAATATCATTGTCAATGAATAGGTTCACAATAAAACTTCTATTTCTCAGGACAAAATACCTCAATAATATCAAGTGCATGTCAATTGAAAAGCGTTTTGCTAGGTATTTTCACATGTCATCGAACTTTGTTCTACTATCAATCATAAATGTACATGCATCACCACCAATATAATTTAAAGTCTCATAGACACTTGATCGAAGTTCTCCAACAATAAGGGTAGCTGAAGTTGTTGAACTGTTTGTTCATCAAATAATGATTCGCTGTTGATTATTTGTGTGCAGAGGAGCAGTGAGATTTTACCCAAAGGGTCCATCTTCTTGCAAAGTTGAAGTGAGCATGAATTGCTAAGCTATCTGAGTCTGACGCATATGCCATTATCATTTACTTGTATTTTTTATATAACATGTGAAAGGGGCCTTTACCAATTTGAAATTTTTTGGTTTCAGCTTACCCTTTCTTATGAAGTTTCTGCAATCTTAGCAGGGGTGACTTCTGTAAGTATCATAGTCTTTTCTTCCTTTTGTTACAGAATTAATATGATTGATCATATAAAGAAATAGGACCTTTGGGTGTCAAGAAAGCTGAACCAAGATTTCAGGTTAATATTTTTATATATGAGTAAAGAAACACACCGTATGTACACATGTTAGATAATCTAATTTTAGCAATTCTATTTTTTTTATTTTTTTATTTTTGAAACTTGAAACATTAGATGGCACCCCTTAATAAGATTGTTTGTCTTTGTGTGTGTGTGTGTATTCTAGAATGCAACACACTAATGGTGAACTTAGAATTTAGTTGCTACTCTTTGACCATATAATGCCCTTATATATTAAAAAATAGCTTTTAATCATAAATAGTTCATGTATTTTGGGAATGGTATTTTTGTTATTCAAACTCCATCCAAAACTCAATTCAAATTTAAAAAGATTCTTTTGACTTTTTGAATTATGATTGGACTTTAAAAGTAATTTAAAATTCAAATTTATATTGTTAGTGTAATTTTCATATTTATAAAGGCATATTCTTGTCAAACATTTCAGACTAGGAAATTCTAAATTTTACCATTAGTATAATATATCTTAGAATAAACCACACACACACTCAGAAAGACCAAAACATGTAAAAGATAGATTTTTTTTAGTTGGAACATTAAATATCATTTGTTAATGATAATAGGAAGTTATACTCTAGGACATTGGAGTGGCATTATCTCAACTCACATCAGTACGTAGACTAATATGCGATTTAATTTCCATGGTGCCTCTACACGAGTATGGCCCCATCTACATTGCCTAACAATCGACGTATGTCTCTTTGATGCATTCAAATCAGTGATTAAAAAGATGTTTTCAGATTTGAAAAATTCATCAAGTTAACTCAACCAACACTATTACGTTAAACCCGCACTTTAACATCTTTCTATGTTAATGTATTCCATAAATTCATTTAGCATTGGTAGGAGACTACGTTGCTTTGCTGACATAATGGATTTGAATCCACCAGCATTCAATTTTTTTTTTTTACTTCTAGCTTTTTACAAGATCTGAAAACTCAGCTGATTTTCCGAGATTACTGTTCATCTCAGCAAGAGGACTTGGTTTAGCAGTAACTGAGTTAACACCATTGAGTTTGAGTTTTTAAGCATTGGTTCTCATAAGCCACCAAAATTATGCCTACCAATGGAAACATCTTAAACTAAGGGTCCCTTCTAACTTCAGCACAGAGGGCTTTGGTGATGTTTAAATTATATTATGCTTTTATATGCAATGCAGCTTTGATTAGAATGCTAAGTTGCACGAATAAGTCCTCCTCGTTCACCTTATATAAATCATTTGACTTCTTTTATCCGTCTCATTTTTCAGGCGTTGGTGCCACTTGTTGAAGGCCTTCTTGATGATGGTTTGAAGTAATTTGCAACAATAGCAAAAAGCTACTATTCAGGCCAACCTAAGACCTGAAAGCTTTTCCTTGCTTTAGGTCCTAAGGCTCAAATTCTCTGACAATCAGATGCGATTAATTGTGTAAATGTGAAAATGTATCCTGTTTGTACATATCTCTTATTAATGAACTCTGTTCCTGTTCTGCATTTTTTGTTTCTCGTTAAAGTATATATGCAAAGCTCAAAGATTGCAATGCCGTCGCATGGGAAACATGTTAAGGTTCCAAACATCCAATTTTCTCCCTGTAGTAATAAAAGGATTAAGTACTTTATGTGTCAGGGGATGCACTTCAAAGTCCATCTCGGATATGGATGTTAAAAAATGGTAGCCTTTTAAAAGTTTAAAATTGAGGGTGTTAAACCATGTCAAAAAAATTTATTTTCTTAGTTTTGAAATGTATTTTCTTTTCAAGTTCCTATTTATCATGGCTGATAGTTTCATCCCTAAAATTTTGAATCCAAACATCTCTAAAATAGATTTGAAAAGATGATTCATTTAAATAGGTGAGTCGGCCGACTAAGAGAAATCGTGTCCATACTAAAATGCCCCTATTGTTGTGCTTGAGCAGTTGGCTTGTCTGCTTGGCACGTTATTGATGCTGGTGCAACTTAAAGATTGAGAACCACCACTTATTATTCCACTTGATTACGACATTTGATGAGCGGGAATTATCATGATTGTGCAAGAAGGCATGAATACAGGTTTGCATATGATCTAAAAGTGTGGTGCGTTACAAATTTGAGAGGCTGATCTGGAAATAGACCGGACTTGGTTGCCGGTATTAACCTAGTCAACCCTTGGGCTCCTACATGAAATGTATGAGAGTGTAGCTATCCAAATTTTGAATCCTCCAGCTTCGTTTTAGTCCAAGACCCAAACAACCCCCTCCCCTCACCACCACCCCAAAAAAATAAAAAAAAAGAATGAAAGAAAGAAGAAGAAAAAAAAAAAGAGATAAAAAAGAATCATGTTTCGCCTCTCTCGCTTTCATGAGGGTATTATGGCTTTCTATTGGACCAATTTAAGTTAATTTTTATTATGGTTTTTTGTCTTTTTATTTTTTTTGTTTTAGAGTGAAAATTAAGGTTATTTAAACTTTTAATTATATTAGGGTTTTTATATCTTTTAGGTGTTATAAAGATTTCAAGGGTAGTTTGGTTATTTTATTATTTTATTTCAGTTAGAAGTCTTTTAAAATAGGAATGTACAGCTCCCGAGAATTTTTATCTTAGAGAATTTTGTGAAAAAGAAAAATCTAGAAAGAGTTTTCCGAAATCTTAATTGAAGGCCATAGACAAGGCTTAGTACACCTTCTAAGGTCCTTAGGTTCAAAGATGTTTTTCAATTTTTTTCTTTTCCTTCCTTTTCTTACTTTTCTTTCCTTTATTTCCCCTTTTTCTTTCTTTTATTTTATTTCTTTCCCCTTCTTACTTCTTTTATTGCTTTGCTTTCCCTCTTATTTATTTTCTTTTCTCTTTCATATTTTCTATCTCCTTTACAATTAACCATTAGTTTTCAGTTCTTTTCTATCTCCTTTACTATTAACCATTAGTTTTCAATAGAACTGATCCCTTGAAACCTGAACCCTAATTTCAGTTATAAAATGAAGACCTTAATTTTCTTTACCCCCCCAATTCATTTCTAAACATTAGGAACTTGTTGCGCAGACCTACTTCTTCTTTCCGGCTTATGGATTGGTTTTAAATTTTTTCAAAATCAACTTTTATTTTGTTAATTTTGGTTAAGGACAGATTTCATTCCATTATATATTTGAAATCTCATTTCTCAAGCATCAAAATAAATGTTTAAAATTGCGCATTGATTTTCACAAGTTTGAGTACTCAATGTTTTTGGATAAATACTAGTTAGATAATTAACCTTAGTTTAATTTAATATGTTCTTCAAATGTATATCAATCGAAAGATTAGTAAGTGGCTAATCGTAAGCTATATCAGTTGCCATCAAAGCAGGTTGTTCTAATGCTAAAGGCCAAGTTGTTTAGGGTCTATCCTAGAACTTGAGAACATTAGGTCTTTAGGGTGTTGTCCCTTCTTTGTTACGTCTCTTAGTTTATGTCCTACTTTGTGATATAACCGTCCTCGATGTTTTAGGTGTTGTCTAGAGTTAATACATAGTTTGCGATGTTTTTAATCCTAGACGTCCTAAATTAGGAACTTTGTTCTATCTATAGAATAGTAAGTGTCCTTAGGTTCACATTCCACGTGTAATCAAGGTAAAGTTAACCGAGGTTAGTTGAGGCCCAAGGTCGTGGGCACGTTTAAGTCAAAGGGTTCTTGGCAACAAACCATCCAAGGAAGGATTGATCAACATAATGACTTCCTACAACGTATTCAACAAAGGATTGATCACCATAATGACTCCCTACAATGTATTCGGGAGCGGGAGCGGGAGCGGGAGTGGGAGTGGGAGTGAGAGCAGGAGCACGACAGTCGAGGAGAGAGAGAAAGAGCCAAAAATTTATTGGCCTTCTAATTGGTTATTTCGTTTACGATTGTAACACCACATCCTGAAATCTCAGGATGAACAGAACAAAAAAAAAAACAGAAGTATAGAAAGTAATCAATCCAATCAAAAGTATCAGGATACAGTGACGCAAAACCTGATAAAACATTATTCCAAGAACAAGAAGCAATGAAAAAAACCAATCCCATAATTGAGCAAAATAAAATGGGCCTCATGTGAAAAAGCATCAAGTTCACACCCAACATCTCATTACATTTAGTATCTCCACCAACACAAACCAAAAGGGCTCTCTACATATGAATTGGCTTATCATATGTAGCCATGGCTGCCTCCTTCACAGCCTCACTTAGTGTTGGGTGAGCATGGCAAGTGCGTGCAATGTCCTCACTCGATGCTCCATACTGCAGTGCAATAACTGCCTCGTGTATAAGCTCCCCAGCATTAGCCCCCATTATATGAACCCCAAGTATCTTATCAGTCTCCTTCTCTGCCAAAATCTTGACCAAACCATCTGCATCATCAATGGCTTTAGCACGACTATTTGCCATATAAGGGAACTTCCCTACCCTATAATCCACACCTAAAGCCTTAACTTGCTCCTCTGTCTTTCCCACCGAAGCCACTTCAGGATGAGTATAGACCACACCAGGCACTGTATCGTAGTCCACATGCCCCTCTTTCCCTGCTATGAACTCAACACAAGCTACCCCATCTTCTTCAGCCTTGTGCGCCAACATGGGACCAGGCACTACATCTCCTATGGCATACACTCCCTTAACATTGGTCTCAAACTTCTCATTGACCTCAATTCTCCCAATTTTATCCATTTTGACCCCAAGGTCCTCAAGCCCCAGTCCTGTGGTGTAGGGGACCCGCCCTGCCGACACAAGCACCACATCTGCCTCTAGCATGGTTTGCTCCCCACCAGCGGCGGGCTCCACTGTCAGTCGCACCCCGGAGTCTGAAGCATCGACCCCCGTCACCTTGGTTTTGAGCATAAATTTCATTTTTTGTTTCTCAAGAGTGCGTTGGAATTGCTTTCGAACCTCTCCATCCATAGTAGGTACAATATCAGGTGCAAACTCAACCACAGTGACCTCAGCCCCTAGTCGACCCCACACAGAACCCATCTCAAGGCCTATGTATCCAGCCCCTATAACTATGAGCTTCTTGGGTACCTCAGATAGGCAAAGTGCCCCAGTTGAGGAGACAATCTTTTTCTCATCAATTGGGATGCCAGGAAGTGACTTTACATCAGATCCAGTGGCGATTATAATGTGTTTTCCATTGACTAGGGTATTACCACCTTCGAGTGTGTCAACTGAGACTTGGGAAGGGGAGAGGAGCTTGCCAGTGCCCTTGACATAATTGACCTTGTTCTTCTTAAAGAGTCCCTCAATTCCACGTGTAAGGTTGGAGACAGCCCTGTCCTTCTGGCCAAGCATGGCGGGAAGGTCAACCTCGAGGTTTGAGAACTTGACGCCATGACTTTGGAATGAGTGCTTGGCCTCATGGTACATGTGGGAGGAGTGGAGGAGGGCCTGCAAATGCATGGGAAAGTTATTTGACACCGTTAGGTGAAGATGATAGAAGCAATTAACAAATTCCTATGTCAAAAACTGGTGATAATTTGACACGATGACTCAAGGTTTAGGATCATTGGGCAGCAAGTTAAATTTGAAAGGTGGAAAGAGTTCCATCACGTTGAGGGTAGACATTCATTACAATATCATTTGAACTGCAACTTTCTTTCGCATCAAAGAATCTCTATTATAGACAAACGATTAACAAAATAATGATACTTCATATTCCATAAACTAATGTCAGAGGTGATACTAAAATCGATTCACAGTTACCATATCGGATTGTGCTTCAATGGTAGAGAAAAGCTAATAGTCTAAAAACGCAATAGACCACAAACTTTTATTTCTTAAAAGTCACAGCTTTTATTATCAAAACTACTCACTCACAATTACCCAAAAAAAAAGAACTACTCGCTCACTTGATAGTATATATCAACTAGGAAAAACCTGGCAGCAGCAACTATTCCTTGGGAACAAACTAACAGTGCATTGTCCTTTCTGAAAAGCGTATATCATGTAAGTTTTTATATACAATTTGAGATCAAAGAAATTACCCATCATATGCAAATTAACCCATAAGCATTCCCAAATCAACAGTGCAAAGATGTTTAAAAAATGGTC
This sequence comes from Amborella trichopoda, assembly GCF_000471905.2. The sequence continues at coordinate 1,766,929 of NW_006500351.1, forward strand.
ACCATATAAAATATACATAAACAGTACACACTAAACTGAACTTGCTTTAGTCATAGTTATCTGCATCCATCAGGAATGACTATTATAAACTCAGATTTTTAACTATAAGAACATGTAAAATTTCATTTTTGGGGCTTGTCTTACAAATCGTAAGGTAGCTGATAAACCTCTGGAGATTGATGGTACTAGTCAGCATGCAATAGAGATTTAATTCCATATCCAACTACTTATGGATCCTTTTTGGAGGATTTTTGTATTGGACTCATTGTTCAAAAAAGCGGACCACCCAGCGCCTACGCAGCAGCCTAGGCGATCCAGATGACCTAGGTGCATCACCCAAGCCTAGGGGGCCAAATTGGGTGGCCAAACTGGGCAGCCGCCCAGGGGCTTGTACCCCTCCTAAGAGCGGATGTTCTATTGATTTTTTTTTAAAACATAAAGGCTTTTAAGAATGGGTTTTAAGTTCATTTAAAACCTAAACCCACGAGAACCCATTTTAGAGAGAGAAAAACCTTAAAAAAACTAAATTTTGTGATTTCCATCGGATCAAAGTTTTTCTCAAAATTACAAAAAACGAATCCAAACATCACCCAGATAGAGATTAGATTTAGTTTTGGAGTTTTATCATCCTATTAGAGGATATTTTTTTATTATTTTAGCACCTGAAAACATCTCAGAGGTGGGAGTTTGGAGTTCAAGCAATCAAAGAAAGTGCAAAACTTTATTTTTTAGATTGCTTGTTTTATTTTGAGATGTCTTCTTCAAGATCTAGTCGAAATGGAGATTCGGGTTGGAAATATGGATATAACCCGAATCCAAATGACAAAAATTGCATTAGATGCAATTTTTGTGAAAAAGATACAAAAGGGCGCATAAACCAGTTTAAGAAATATCTTACCAGTATCAAGGGAAATGTTGCCCCTTGTAAAAATGTTCTTGAAGCTATCATAAAGGAGATTAAGCTATATATGAGTTTTGTAAAACAAAAACAAGAACAAAATCCTTGTCATTTGAATATATCTATTTCTGCTTCTTTTGGAAGAAGTGATCCAGGTTGAAAGTATGGTCATAACCCAAACCATACAATAAAAATTGTATACGAAGTAATTTTTGTGAAAAAGATACCAAAGGGGGTATTAACCGATTCAAGAAACACCTTGCTGGTATTAAAAGGAATGTTGCTTCTTGTAAAAACGTTCCTGAAGCTACTCGGGATGAGATTAGACAATTTCTGAATTTAAAAGAACCAAAAAAGGATGAAAATGTGTCATGTTTTATGAAAATATCTTCTCCAGGTTCTTCTAAAAGTGGTGATCCGGGTTAGAAGTATGGTTATAACCCGAATCCGAATGACAAAAATCGTATTAAATGTACTTATTGTGGAAAGGATATTAATGAGGCATTTACCGATTTAAAAAACACCTCGTCAATATTAACGGGGATGTTGCCCCATGTAAAAATGTTCCTAAGGCTACCAGGGAGGAAATTATACAATATTTGAATTCAGGGAAGCACAAAAAGATAGAAAATAGTAGAGCAACAAGGACTCCTAGGGCCTCATCTGCGCATACTAATAAGAGGCAAGTAAAAGAAGCGGTGGAGGAAGATGCAGATTCAGAAAAAACAGAGGAGGACAAGCGTTATATTGAAGAGGGGGATGACTCTAACAATGATGGGCTCAAATCTGATGCATATGATGAGGCTTATCCTATTCCTTCTAATGATGATGATGATGACTGAAGGCTCTTTGTGTTGAGTGTTGACTGTTGACTATTGTGTCCTAGACTGTATATTTTCTTTTTCTTATTTTTAGTTTCTACTTTCTAGCTTCTAGTTCTACTATCTAACTTTTGTGTGTACAATCTACAATGTATCAGACTATCAGTGTATACTTGTATGGTTTTACTGTTTTAGCCTTGTATGAAAACTGAAAATATGGATTATGGTCTCTGATGAATTATCAAAATCCCCTTCTCGACTTCTTTTTTTCTTTTTCTTTAACTGGGATTATGGTCTTATGGATTATCAAAATTCTTATGGATTAATCATTATCAGACTATCTTTTTTTTTTTTCCAATTGGGCCACCCAGGTTCTAAGCGCCCGCCTAGGCGCTGGGTGGCCTGGACCCTCATGACCGCCTAGGTGCCGCCTAGCGCTGTTTGAAACACTAATTGGACTATTACAAATATCCATATATTTCATGTCATCCAAGTAGTAAACCCTAGTTTAGGGCACTTCAGCATTCCAACAACATGAAGCATTTTCCAAGTGGAATGAGAACTGGTATACTGAGCTTTAATCTCACATACAACATGGCAACATTTTTTTGGGGCACCTGTCCTAAATGGGGTTCTAAAGTGGTACCCAAAGAAACACTCAAACACACCTAGAATGCTGCTCCAACAAGTGCTGAAACAATTTTTAGGAGTGGCATTCAAATGAGCCCTAAAGAGGACCTAAAAGATTGTTACAACTATATTTCATTGCATTATCAGATACATCAAATTGACACTCATATATGCACTTTTATGGCTTCTTCATTGGATCTTTTGCTAGTAGGCAAGTAATTGGGATTGTGATTGCTATATAGACACCAGAATTTTGTGGAAGATCTTGTTTCCTGATGATTAAGAAGCAAGTTGTTGCACCTAAGATCAGGACAGAGTTGGTTCTGATCTTGAAATGAAATGTCACTTATCCAACAAAAATTAAGGGCAGATCTAAACACATGCCCAAGGACGATTCCAGGCTGCCAACTATGAGTAATAAGCCAATATCACTACAGGTTCCATTAGCTAACTGTGTGCATGATTTCTGTGTGTGCATGCATATCACAATTAATATATAAAAATGGACTCCAAATTTAAGCAAGCATACCCAAGCAAATTTGAAACACAAATCTTTCTTTATTTTGGAAATTATTAACTGTTGTCTTAAAGGTGGGAAGGGGTATACATCGTATCTGCGACATCCCACAAGCCGGGCTTCTCGTCAAAAAATGGGCTAGACCAAAAAGGCCCTTTACAAAAATGAGTGGGGCTTATAAAGAGTGCCCCTTACAGAAGATGAACAGGAGTAGCCAGTGGTTCCAAAAAGTCGTGACCACAGAAAACAAAAGCGTGAGACCCAATGGAAAATCCAAACCTCAAACGTTTATGCATCCTCGACTTGAGCCGCCACTGCTTTCTTAGCCATGCGGTCCGCCACGGCATTTGATTCCCTCCAAATATGCCTCCATAAGATGGCCTACAAATGTGCAAAATCTCATCATAAATCGAAGCAAGTTACAAAGGGGGAACTGATTTTCCGGAAGCCCAGGTGATGACCTATAGACTCCTTCCATTATTAGAGGCAGGCCCCAAGCTATGTTAAATAATTTGAGGCCTGTCAAGAAAGCCAAAGATTCTGCCGTATGGGATTCAAAGTAACCTATAGATTCCGAGAGAGTGGCCAGAAAGTTGCCTCTGTGGTTACGGAAGGCGCCTCCAACACCTGCTGTGCTGGGGTTTCCCAACGAACACCCATCAAAATTCAGTTTAATAAGACCAATAGGGGGTGGAGACCAGTTATTGGCTCACCCAACCCTCGGTGTTTGGAGGTTGAGGACATTCTCCCATTCATGTAGGAAGGTCGCTTCTGAGATGCCTTTGAAGGCCGTATGATTTGAAGCCCAAAATATGACCTGGGCAGTGATCTTGTGGAAGAGGGTCGAGGGTTCACATTTGACTCCGTGAAAGATTCTTTCATTTCTCTCTAACCAAATGGCCCAAATGGTAGCTGCCATGGAAGCTTTCCAGAGTAGCCTGCCTACCTTTTGCCAATGTGAATCTAAATACATAGAAAGGAGCGCATGACGGGACTCCGATATAACCCAAGAGAGTCCAAAGAGGCAAAGGATTCGACTCCAAAGGTTGAGTGCCAGGTTACAATGTATGAAGAGGTGCAGGTTGCTCCCTTCTTCACAAAGGCACATCACACATCGATTCAGAGATGGGGATACCTCTGCGTTTTAATTGATCAACAGTTAGTGCCTTCTCGGAGCACGTAACCAATTGAACACTCGTAACCGAAGTAAGAATGTGAAGGAAGGTGGGTGGTTGCAACAGTTTTTTTGTAAAAAGATGCAACTAAGAAGACACCAGAGGGTGAGGGGGTCCACAGTATCCTATCTAAGCCAGTGAGAGCCAAAAAGGTTGAGTGTAGCAAGACAGAGAGAAAATCAAATGCCTCGCTATCAGAAAAGGCCCTTCTGAAGTAAGAGTTCCAAACCCTACTGCTGCCCGAGATGGGCATCTCTTCCTCAATGGAAGAGGTAGGATTGGCTGCCAAGGAAAAGAGGGCTGGGTATGAATCCCTGAGTGGAATGTGGCCCACCCATAAATCTGACCAAAACCATATTTTGTCTCCTCTTTGTGGGCGAAAACGAATATTTTGTTTGAACAGGGAGAAGGTGGACATCATAGATTTCCAAGCCCCAGATGTTCAAGAAGGGGCAGTCCCTTCCGGGCTCCACAGGGTATGATGGATTCTGTATTTACTGTGAATTACTTGGGTCCACAGTAGGTTGTTGTGATTTGCTAGTCTCCAGCACCATTTTTTGAGGAGGGCAGCGTTTTGTTTCCTCATAATCAGATCCCAAGTCCCCCCAGATACTTTGGTTGGCAAACTTTATCCCAAGAGATCAGATGGAACTTTTTGGATTCAGCATCCCCCGACCAAAGAAAGTTTCTCATGAGCTGCCCTCGACGGTTAGAGACTGCTGCCGCCATGTGGAACAAAGACATAAGATAGACAGGGGTGTTGCCAAGGTCGCCTTAATGAGGTTGGACCTACCAGCAAAAGAATGTTATCTCCCTTTCCATTCTGCTAGTCGGCAGTCAACCTTATCTACAAAATGTGACCACTGCCTTTTTTTAGGTTTGCCCAAACCTAAAGGCATCCCAAGTTAACTGGTTGGAGGTTCTACCACTTTACAATCCCAATCCCTGGTTCCCGTAGGAGTCAAAGCCACCCCAATGATAGTGGATTTCTCCATGTTAACTTTGAAACCAGTGTCATATTTGAAACATCTAAAAAGGAGGCGTAGGGTTGCAATCTCCTCGGGGACAGCATCAATGAAGACGAGCGGGTATCGTCTGCATATTGTAAGTGAGAGATGGTCGGACTTCTAGGACTACTTTTAAAGCCTAAGAGTAGGCCAGCTTGGTAAAGTCATGAAATCAACTGGCTAAAGACTACGGCTGAGATGGCAAAGAGGAAAGGAGACAGGGGGTCTCCTTGCCGCAGGCCCCTTGTTGACGGGAAGAACCCTTTCGGTGAACCATGAATGACCACTGAGAAGAAAGGGTGAGAATAACATGCCCTCATCCATTTCGCCATCGCTCCATAAAGCCCATTCTGGTCATTGTTTCTTCCAAGATGGACCAGTCAACGAGGTCATAGGCTTTCTCCCAATCGATTTTGAAGATAAGGCCTGGTTTGTTTATAAGATGCCTTGAATGTAGGCATTCGTGTGCGACCAGGACAACATCTAGTAATTGCATGTCTTTTATGAAGGTGCTCTGGCTGGGGGAAATCACAAAAGGAAGTACTTATTTAAACCTAGAGGCTAGACCTTGGGAAAGTATCTTGTAAGAAGAATTGACTCGACTAATAGGCCGAAAATCTTTCAATTCCTGTGCCCTCAATCTTAGGGACTAAAACAATGAAGGTAGCGTTCATTGCTTTGTGCAAGATGCCCCGGTGGAAGTATTCTTCAAATAAGTTCAGGAAATCAATCCTGAAAGTGTCCCAAAAGGTGTTGAACAAAGCAACTAGGAACCCAATCGGGTCAAGGGCTTTGTCTTTCCCCAAGGCAGAGACTACTGCTAGGATCTCAGTATATAAGAAAGGATGTTCCAACCACTAGACCCAATTGGGAGGAATGTGGTGAAACCAGTGATTGAAATATCGGCGAGTTGCATTGGACTCGCCCGAGTCGACACGGGAATTGGTCCCCCAGTGTCGATTCCACTAAAACACCCGGTTCTAGAGAAGAACCGGCGATTTTACGTAACAAATAGCCGCATGACATCACGAATCTCCCGGTTCTTCGCTTCATGACGTCATGAAGCGCCGATTCTTTTACAATGTATGACATGAGCATTCTTGTAAATTTCGGAGTAAAATAGGTCAAGGAACTAAGTACATGAGGTTCGCACACCTCCTATGTGTCCCTAGTTGTTTCGCACGCATTACCAACGTTGAGTACCAAGAAGCATTTATTCACTTGGGTCTTCTTCCACCTTATCGATGTGAGATATTGTGAAAAGGTAATAGCTTGAAACGTTTATATATTACAGAATTTTATTTGCGCTATTGATATCACCATGTTGCATGTGGTATACCGGTTATCACGTCCCTGCATTGCGTGGAGGTCGCTGGTTTGACTCCTCACATGGACAAGGTGGCTGTTTTGAATTTTGGAAACGTTGTTTTTTTCCTTTTTTGTCAAATTTTTTTTCTTATCAAAAATATAAAAGGTTTCTTGTAAAAAAAAAAATGAGTTCTTAACAATTCCGCTTTTTGTCAATTTTTTTTTCTTATCAAAAAAATAAAAAGTTTCTTGTAAAAAAAAAAAAATGAAAGGTTCTTATCAATTCTTTTTCTTGTCAAATTTCTTTTTCTTGTCAAAAAAATAAAATATTCTTGTCAAAAAATAAATAAAAAGTTCTTATCAAAAAAAAAAGTAATACAACAAGTATTTTTTGTAAAAAAAAAAAAACGGGTTCTTGCTAGAAAAAAATGTAATATGACAAACATTTCTTGTAAATAAAATAAAAGGTTTTTGTCAAAAAACAATAAAAGGTTCTTGTCAAAAAACCACTCTTTATTGTAGTCCATGTATGATTATATACTTCATCCATGGTAATTCCATGATTTTTATTTTGTGATGTAATTTAATGGTTAAAATAAATTCATATAGGAAAAGAACATCTCAATATTCGCATATTGATGAAAAAGAAATAAGTTAATAATGTAGTACTGCGATTTCTTATTGGATTCCTAAAAAAAACATTTATAATGAATTTTAATAATTTTTTTGGATTTTTTGTAAGGCTTAATCTGACCGATTCGGCCAATTCCCGATCCGGATCGCCGATTCACCGATCCGAATAGGTTTTTGAGGTGCCGAATCCGGGCCACCGATCCTTTTTTTAAACCACTGGGTGAAACTGAAGATCACTCATCCTGGATCTTGGGTCCATGGGTGCCGAATAAAGGTTCTGGTAGTAGGAAAGGATGGTTGCTTCAATCTCGGGTGGTTAGCCCAAGATCGTATTACCATCTTTGATTGTGGCAATGGAATTGTTCCTCCTCCTGCAGTTCGCTATATGGTGGAAGAAGCCAGTGTTGTTGTCCCCCTGATTTAACCATTGTACTGTGGATCTCAGATGTCAATGAATCTCCTCTTTCTTGAGGGTGGAGAAAATACTCATGTTTGTGGTGAGATTGAGGTTGGCTTTCGAGGTCGAGACGGGGCGTCATTCCTCTAGGAGGTCAAGATCTTGCATGGAAGCTAGGAGGGTCGATTTGTGGTGGGAGAAGTTATTGGGGATGGTCCTACTCCAAGTTTTTAAGGAAGCCTTAAGGAATTGGATGTTGGTTTGCAAGATCTACCCAGCCCTACCTGAGACCAACGATGAGGAGTCCCACAGCAAGGGAATAAGAGAGAGTCTTCCAGCCAAGGCAACTCGAAGCGAAAAGGTTTAGGTCCTCTCGGGATGGCTAGGGTATCCTAGAGGATTGGATAATGGTCGAAAGTAGGTTTAAGTAAAGCCAAGATGTGGAAGCCGAAGAAGTCGTCCCACTTCAGAGATAGGAGGAACCTATCTAGTTTAGAGAGGGTGGGGTTAGAGTCATGGTCCGACCACGTAAAGAGATTTCCTTGAAGAGGAACGTTTAGAAGCTCGTTGCGGGAGATAAATTCAAGAAATCCAACATCCCCTGCGAGATGTTGGAGTTCAAATTCCATTCAAAAGACCATCTCGTTATATTGAAGTCCTCCCAAGGCACCAGGAGGGGTTGGGGAAGCTGACCACTCGGTCTAGTTCGTTCAAAAGCAAGTAAAGTTGAGCCACAGAGTTCGAGCCATAATGGTCGTAAACTTCAAAAGATACCCGTCGGCGATCCTAGACAGGAGGACAGATATGGAGAATTCCCCTAAGAAGGAGGAGACTAGAGAGTGTTTTCCTGGGTTCCAGACGACCCAGATGCCCCCTAATGCCCCTGCAGCAGGCAAGGAGACCCAATGGCTAGGCCTGCGTCCCCAGACCTAATGAATGAGTTCCAGGGAGGGGTTGGGCTGCTTAGTCTCAGTAAGGGCCAGGATAGTGGGTTGTGCTTCGCGCACAGGTCCCGTGCTGCATTTCGTTTGAGGTCTTGTCCCAGCCCCTCACATTCCATGACAGAATTTTCATGAGGATATGAGAGGGTTGTGTGAGGGTGCTAGCCTTGGGGACCTTCTTAAGGAAGGATCTGAGGAGCTAGCCTGTGCTACAAGGTCAATGGGTTGCCCCATGGAGCATTGTTTATAGTAGTTGATGCTGGAATAGAGGTTGACGACCTCTCTTTGTCCTTTAATCTCACCTTCAGCCTACACTAGGCATCAGCCTCGAAGAAGCGATGAAGTGGGCCTTCAAGTCCATTATGGGGGAAGCTCATGACCTTAAGCAATTCCTTAAAACCTGCCTGTCCGCGATCAATGTCGTCCACGAAGCCGGAATCCACCGAAGAAGACATCGGAGGGGACTGGGACGACCTTCCCAACGAGTATAAAGAGGGGTAAGGGCCACCAGGTGTATTTGGAGAAGTAGTGGGCTCCTCGAAAGGGTTACCAGGGTATAGCTCATTGGGGAGTGTGGGATAAGGTTCAGAGATGGGGGAAGACGTGGGGGAAGGGAGAGAGGGGGAGGGTAGAGCGCAGGGGTTAGGGAGGGGAGGGGGTGGGACAGAAGGGGAAAGAGGGACCGAAGACACCAAAAATAGTGGGGACGTGGCTTGCAGGGGGTGGGAAGAGGCGAGCGAAGGAAGGGGGGAGAGAAGGTAGAGAGAGAGGGGGGGAGGGGAGCAGCAGAGCGGGAGGGGGAGCAGCGGGGAGGGAAGCAGCGGAGCGGGAGGGAAGCATGGTGTAAGAATAAGATTGGGAAGAATGTAGTAGGATAGTAAGGTGAGGGGGAGGGGGGGGGGGCAGTAAGAGTAGGTCTGGGTCGAAGTCCAATAGGCTGGGGCCATAAGAATATCTGAGGCAGCCGAGGTTGGTGAAATGATGGTAACCCGCACTGTCCTAATTTAGCATATGGGGATCAAGGTAGGGGTGTAGGGTAGGTAAGGGGCCAGCAAAGAAGCTAGGAACTCTGGGTCAGGAGGGGAAGGGTAAACAGATTCCACCACCAGGATGCCTACGGGGAAGGAAGGCCACTCCATTGAAGAGTTTGATTCAAACTGGGAGTCCATTTGGTCCTCAGGTTGCCTAAACACCGGTGGAATGTGCAGCGCTGAGAGTCTGAAGACTGAAGTGATAGCCGAGGGTTTGGGTTCAGGCGTGTCTTGGCTTACCTCCGGGGGACGCAGCAGAGTGAAGCAGGGTGAAGAGGAGACCAGGGGCGGGGGGGGGGGGGGGGTGTTGAGCTTTTAAAGAGCTTTTGAAGAGGTATTAAGGCCATGCAAGGAAGCCGGTGTCAGGTGTATCAGAGGCTGAGGAGGCAACTGCTGCTCTAGGGGAGACAGGGGTGCATTGTCAAGGGGGGGAAAAGACGGTAAAGGGGGAGAGAGACGCTGAGAAACAGAGGAGAAGGGATTGGAAAACAAAGGGGGTTGCTCAAAGGGTAGAGAAGAAGGGGAAGGCAAGGATAGATGAGAGGGGGTAGGCGGCAGAGGAGATGAAGAAGTGGGGATCTCAAGGGGTGGAGGTCGGACAAATGTCGCCAAAAGGATTAGAGGGGTTAAGTGGGATGAGTAGGAGAATGGATTCTCCCGAGGAGGCAAGGGAGGGGAGGACAGGTGTTGAGAGAGTGGGAAGCATGAAGGTCGGTGCCGGTGACGGCTTCACAATAGAGCTGAGAGAAGGGTGACCCGATTCCAGTCCTATACTCATAGGCCCAGAGCAAGAGGGTGAGACATTCGAGGTTAGGGTCGGGACAGAGGCCCGGATGGGGGACAAGGTAATCAATGGAGAGGCGGCATGTCCAGAGGGACATGGCATAGAAGGTTGGAGAGGCGTCTCAGTGGGCTGCAGGGTAACGTCATTTACCCAGATTTCCTTGCCATGTTGGGGAAGGAAGGTGACCTAGTAAAGGTTGAGGGTCATCTGGCACAGATGGCGTAATGTCACACATTTTAGGGGGTTTAGCCCCTGAGATAGGGCCATATGTCGTAAAGGCTTGCGATGTAGGCGGGGTCAAAAAGGGGGCGAACAGGTACAGGCCCATCTTCAGGTCAGGGCTCTTGAGGTCTCCGATTGTGGGCGGGTGGCAGTTGACTTGCAGGAGTCCTTGGTTCTCCTGTCTTGACAAAACGAGGTCGGCCCAGCTGGTGGCACTGCTGGGGTTGGTGCGTTTTCTGGTCACCTTCTTCCATGCTGACGATTCGAGCTTGTGCGATGGACTTTCAGCCTCCGGAGAAAAGAAAAAGGGAGAGAGCGGGGGAAGCCGAGGTCCAAGAAACCTAAAGGCAAAAAAAGGAATCTACCGCCTCAAGCCAAAGGAATGGTAGGATAAGTGTAGGGTTTAAAACTTCCAGAAGAAGGCGGATAGAACCCAAAAGAAGGAATTCCAATGATTTCCAGTGAATCTCAACCAAAGTTCCACAAGCTTCGGCAATCTTCTTGAGGATGGTAGGGGACCATACGTGCAAGGGTAGGTGTGAGACAGTGACCCAGACCCTCTGCTTCTTAAATGCCCCTTCAACTCGGGACCATTTATGGAGTTTCAGGCATGCCCCATTTATGGAGTTTCAGTCTTTAAAGCACGCAAGGCACTCCCCTCAGAAGGGGAGTTAAAGAGGATAGCCCTAGAGGACAAAGCGTTGCCCCACTTTTCAATAGATTTGAAGTCGGCCCTTCTGGGATGGAAGGAACCCACCAAGGACGAAAGGAGTTTAGATTTAGGCGGTCTAGACACCTCCATCGACGTCGGAATGATAAGAGGGAGGTGGGGCAAACAAGGCCAAGGTGGTGGTGGTGGAGGAAGCAGAACTGATTCAAAGGTGGTCGACGGAGGAGTCTGAGTGATCAACTTAGAAGTCTGCGCTGCAAGCGTGGAGGAGACCACTTGAGCGAAAGAGGGCTGGGTGGTCTCACTAATCGGTGCAGAAGGGGGCAATGGGGACGGAAGATGACCAAGAGCGGAGAAGAGGGAGAAGAAGAGTTGGCGTACAAATTGTAGATCTCATTCTAGTCCTTAGGGGGGTGCCACCTCTGCAGGTGTCTCGACCGGGATTTCCAGCTCAGCAATAAGGAAATAGGTCATTCTCACTCAAACGGAGTATCAGTTTTCTTCCACTTCATAGAATGTAAAAGCTCTATGAGGCAGAATGTTGGGCGGACAAAAAGCAATATACACATAGAAAGAGTGTAGCGGAGATGAGGATGTTGAGATGGATGAGTGGCAAGACAAGAAGGAATAGAATTCGAAGTGAACCCATTTGAGAGAATTTAGGTGTGATACCAATAAGAGATTAGATGAGAGAGAGTAGACTTAGGTGGGCTGGCAATGTGTGGTGCCGACCAGGTACTTGAAAAAGAGATCTTTCATTTAATCAAAGAAAACGCTTACAATTTTAGTGGATTTGGTATCTCTTGTGTCATTTTGGGACCCTCTTACAACTACCTGTCTTTTTGGATGCTAGGAGAAGCCCTGCTACTCTCTCTCTTGCTAGCTTTGGGTTGGGTTCGGGTGTACCTTGCTTGGACTTTGATTGGGATGGAGTTTCTCTCTATAGGACTTGGGAAGCTTAGAAGTAAAGACTAGGGTTTCTCTCTCAGCTCACTTTCTCTCCTTGGGGGAGTTAACTCCCTCTAGGGTCTAGGCTAGGGTTTTTTCTCTCTATACGAGGTTTCTCTTTCTCTTTAGAATTTCTCTATGCTCTAAACCATGCAAATGAACTCCCTCTGTGACAATGAACTCCAACGTCCCTAAAATAGGGTGCTTAAACCCTTATGTAGTTGTAGTTTAGAACATGGGTGGATTAACATTAAGGGGGAAAGTGGTGTTGACAATCAACGTTTTATCGCTTCCAATGGGGTAGGGAAACAAGGTCAACAATGCTTCAAATTCCACTTTGTTCCTCGCAAAGCCTTCCCCAACCCATGCCTATGGTGGTTCTTATTTCTTCATTTTTGGCACCATAATGGCCGATGGGCACCAGAAAATCCTAGATCAAGGTCCCACAATCGTTTCGCTACAAATTTCATCGACAGACTCCAAGGATTGAGGGAGTTTCATGTCTTTTCATGGGCTTGAGTTCAAATTTCAGCAAAACCCCTTTTCCAAATGCTTGTTTTCTGGCAGGTTTTTGCTGGGATTCTTGGCACTTTACAATCCAAAAATGATAAGGCTCGATCCTATGAGTGTTTTGGACCATCTGAAAACTCCTCATATTGAGTAAGTTATGGATATTTTAATGCATGAAAATTATAACAATCAACCTTAACACAAGTTTGCTTTGAATTGGCCTTCGATTGTTGCCTTGATCGTAGCTTCCCATTCCTCATAAGAAAAGCTTGCCGAGCTACGATTCAAACGCACCAAATCTCATCGCCAGATCCTTACTAGATTGAGAGAAATTGCCAAAGAACCGACGAGGGGTCATGAGATATAAGAAATTGCATACCACAAAAAGCACCTAACTTCTCTCAAAATTTTACTCACTTTTGGCAAGAGAAGTCCCTCAATATGGACCTTGTAGAAAAGCTTCTAACCAACATATTCCCCAGATTAAACCACCATAAGGTATGGGAGAAATCAGCCATGAAATATTCCTGAAAATTGCTGTTTATGCAGCTTTATACCCACATTTTTGGTGTATTATGAAAATAAACTTTCCAATAGTATGCTACACTCAGACCTTCAAAAAATGTGACTAGATGACATCAGACTGACAAGAAACTTAGTGGTCAAGGTTTTAAACGCACCTAATTTCATCCATGAGGGTCTCGGGCCCATCGAATGCCGTCTTTTTCTGTTTTTTTTTAGAGAAGCTCACTATAATTGCATTAATAATTAGTAAAGATTACAAGGTGATAAAAAAGTATGGTGACCCCAAAGCGTCACTCTATACAAGCTCGGAAGGGATGAAAAGTACAACAGGGAAAACGCTATTCAGAGGGTCTTGGTAGATGAGGTGGGCACACAAAAACTAGTTCCCCATAGGGGAGTTGGACGAGGCCCCTTCCTTTGCCAAAACATCAGCCTCTGAATTAGCTTCTCTGTAAACGTGGCTTCAGGTGGTATTGTAATTTGTGGTTTAATGCACTCTCTTCAAAAATGTCATCAAAAACATCACGGTCAAGATGAGCGATTTGATGCCCGAGAGATAATATTCTTGGCATCTCTTTCAACCACCAGAATTAGACTCCAAAAAGGATCAAACTTGCGAAGGCCCTCCAACAAAGTAGGAGCCTCAGCAAGAGTGGAGTCTGCAACTCCAATAGGTCAGGAAAAAAACAACAATGTAGATACATCACTAGATCAAAAGAGACCCCCGGGTTGCCAAGAAAGCAACTGTCACAGTTGAGCTCGATGGTACCGCTTTCAGATGGTCTCCACAAAGATGTCCTCCCTAGGGCTCGCAGCAATCAGTTAGGCCAATTACTATAAAAATCAAAAGGAGAAGAGTTCTCGAATAGCTTGTGGTTGGTAGCCCAAAAGGCCACGAGATTTTTTATTTTCTTCGCCAATTGATCAGACATAAAACTCTCTCCCCTAAAAATTATATGGTTTCCTTCTATCCACAATACCCAAATAGTTGTTGAAATTGAAGCTTTCCATTGGAGTCTACCTGCCTTGGGCCAAGGTGAGACGAGATTAGCTTGAAACAAGTGAGGGATTGAACTCAAAGTGACCCAAGCCTATTCAAAAAGTTCTAGGATTTTCTTCCAAATTGCTCTAAAGAACTCGCAATGGATAAATAAATGAAAAGTTGATTCTTCATCCAACAAACATAAGGTGCACCTATTAGGGAGTTGGACTCCTCTTCTCCGAAGCTGATCGACAGTAAGCAATCTTTCATGAAGTGCAATCCATAAAAGCATCTGAACTCTAGAGGGGATGAAGGAATTCTAGGCTTTAGAGACCGAAGGACAAAAGGGGCCAGAAGCAGTGAGGAAAGATAGAGCGAAAGGAGGAGGAGACCAAGAAAATACCGGAGGCTACAAGGGCCAAATTATCCTATCGGCTCCAAAGAGATGGAGGAAATCAGTGTGAAGTCTTGCGGCCAGCAAGTTTAAGTCCTCAAGCTCATGGTCAAGGAGAGGAGCCCTTCTAAACAGAGGGGTTCAGGTCCTGGCAGATCCAAAGATGTTGAAGTTTTCGGCCGCAGATGATTGAGCCTCCCGGGCTAAAAGGAAGAGGTATGAGTATATTGATCTTTAAGAGGGGTATAACCACACCAAATGAAAGATTACCGGCAGCGAAAGATGGACCTCCAGAAACCAGAGATAAGCCCACTAGTCTTGCATTCGGGAATCCAATGATCACTGCACAAAGCAGTATTTATGCTTAACTACATCTACCCAAAGGTGACCACATTGGGTAGCAAACCTCCACCACCACTGAACCAAGAGAGCAGGGTTATGGGTTTTAAGGGTATGAATGCCTAGACCCCCCAAAGGTTTTGGTAGACACAGTTTGTCCCACGAGATCAGATGAAACTTGTGCAGTGATTTCTCATCATTTGTCCCAAAAGAAATTTCTCATCATTTGTTCCAAACGCACAGCCACCGTGGTTGGGATAAGAAAGAGAGACATCTTAAAAACCGGAGTATTCGCGAGGGTGAGCTTGATAAGTGTAAATCTACTGGCCTTGGACAAGAATCTACCATTCCAACCCGCAAACCTCTTGTCGAATTTGTCAAGGATATTACTCCATTGAGAGAGCTGAGGTAACTTGACGGCAAATGATCAATTGAGCAGCCCCAACTATCAGCAAACTGCTGGACCATTGTTGCATTGGTGCAAACCCCCATCATTTTGACTTAGGCAAGTTGGCCTTGAACCCGGTAACCATTTAAGAAATTTCTCATCATTTTTTCCAAACGTGCAACCACTGTGGTGGGATAAGAAAGATGGACATCTGAAAAAACGGAGCATTGGCGAGGGTGGCCTTGATAAGTGTTAAGTCTACCAGCCTTGGACAGGAATCTACCCTTCCAACCTGCAAACCTCTTGTCGAATTTGTCAAGGATATTACTCCATTGAGAGACCCGAGGTAAACCTAGGCATAGAGGGAGGCCGAGGTAACTCAACGGCAAATGTTCAACTGAGCAGCCCCAGCTACTGACAAACTGCTGGACCACTGTTGTATTGGTGCAAACCCCCATCATTTTCACCTAGCCAGGTTGGCCTTAAACCCAGTTTCCATTTCAAAACATTTTAAGAAGATAAAGATGGTATTGACTTGTCTCGACGAGGCATCACAAAAGACGAGGGTGTTGTCCACGTACTACAAATGGGATACAACTGAGCCAAGGCTAATAGATTTGAATCCTCTCAATAAGCCCGAGAGGTATAGCCTAGAACTAAAGATCTGGGCAATGGTGGCAAATAAGAATGGTGAGAGAGGGTCTCCTTGGCATAGACCCCTACTACCCCAGAAGAAACCCTTCGAGGACCCATTAATGAGAATTGAGAAGACAGGATTTGAAATGCACCCCCTTATCCAACTTCTCCATTTTGTCCCGAAGGCTATTCTTCTTAACGTTTCATCGAGAAGTGACCAATGGACGTGTTCGTAAGCCTTTTCCCAATCAAGCTTAATGACCAAACCCGGAATCTTGGTAGAGGACCAAGAGTGAATACACTCATGGGCTATTAGGGCCCCATCCAAAATCTTGGGGTCCTTGACAAAAGCCCCTTAAGTATGGGAAATCACCAAGGAGAGCACAGCTCTAAGTCTAGTGGCAAGCACTTTAGAGAGCAGTTTGAAGGAGCTACTGATCAAGCTTATTGACCTGAAATCTTTCAAATCTTCGACCACTTCAATTTTTGGAATGAGTGCTATTAAGGTTGTATTCATAGATTTGTTGATCACCCCATAACAGAGGAATTCAGCAAAGAATTCGATGACATCAACTCGAACTATCTCCCAAAAATTTTTAAAAGAAAGCCATCGGGAAGCTGTCTGGGCCAGGGGCTCAGTAGGAGTTAAGGTCATTTAAGGCTTGAAGAATTTCAGCTTCAAAAAAAGGGCGTTCTAACCAAACTGCCAGCTTGGGAGCTAAGGTATGGAAGCTAATGCCATGGAAAATAGGTCCAGTAGGGGAGGTGAAAAGATCTTCAAAGAAGGACGCAGCAGCCTACTCGATTAGAGGAGGCTGATCGAGGATTGAATTCCCAACTTTCAGATAGGTGAAAGAATTTTCTTGTCTCCTACAATTGGCAATCTTGTGAAAATACCTTGTGTTAAGGTCACCCCAACAGACGCGCCTTTAAGGGGCTCATTCATAATTTTGGCCTCTTTCCAATGCTCCACAGCATGTGTATAGAAGTCCATCGACTGTCTTCATTGTATATTATCCACCCAACATCGTTTTGAACTGAAACTTGGGGGATATCATTAGGATGTTGCGGACCATCTTGAAGGTCGATTTGGGGTTGATTTGCATCGATTTCCCTCATCTTTAATCATGGCCCTTTATTGTGCATTCCAAAGTACATCCAAATCATAAATGACTCTGAAAACCTATGGTTTTTATTCAAGAGGTCCTCCATCATCCAAAATGAGAATCCTCAAAGTTGCG
This sequence comes from Amborella trichopoda, assembly GCF_000471905.2. The sequence continues at coordinate 1,783,926 of NW_006500351.1, forward strand.
CCCAAAATTCATTCTTTTGGGGGCCATTCCACCATTTCTAGTATTGTCAACAGTTTTCCAGCATAGTTGGTAGCGGTTTCCTGTCGGGGTTGACAACCCCACATATTTGCTATCTGTCGGCTGTCTTTTTTCTGGGAACCATCACCGCCCCTATCTTTTTATAATTTTTGGGATAAGTGACGCCCAAGTACCCATCTTCCAACTTTCAAATGGGCCTTTGGGTACGGTTTTTCCAAAATGCATGCAAACACTAACCTTTTGTTTCTCTCCCTTTTTCTTTTGCTCCTTTTTTTTTTTGGATGATTGATGAAAAGGTTCCACATGCTGATTTTAAGACTTAAATATCATCACCTACCATCCATAAGGGACTGTAGAGAAGACGCTTTTGCATCATGATGCATCAAGATATCAATTATTAGGGTACTGGAACTTTTTCTTGTTTTCTCATAATTCTTGCAACTAAATTATAAAGTGATGAAACTCTGACCAAGGTAAAATGTAAAACATTTATACAAGGTATGTTATGAGTTTGCAGGATGAAGAATCAAATGCACATTTACTTTTCCATTGTGAGTTCTCCAGAGCAGTTTGGATGAGAATCCTGAAACTATTTGAATGGGCTTAGGTCATGCTAAGCTCAATTCTTCACTTGTTTCAAGTTAATATCTTCTTACCATGGCCCAAGGTAAGTAGATTCATTTGGAAAGCATCGATTTCAGCAACTATTTGCTATTTTGGATAGAAATAAACTATGTAACTTTTGGGGGAGAGAGCTGCACGGATCAATTGGCAGAGAAAATCAGAAACCCAATTGCCTTCTAGGCTACCAACCATAAGCTTTTCAAGAGTTGCACTTTCACTGATTTCCACAATAATAGGCCTAACCTACTACAGCGAGCCCAACCAAGAATCTCGAAGGCATCATTGTGGAGGCCACCTGAAAGAGTTACTGTCAAGCTCAACTTAGACGATTGCACTCCCTTGGCAACCCAGGAACCTCAAGCATAGGGGGCTTTTTAATCAAGTGATGGCTCAATTTTGCTATGCTTTTTCCGACTTATTGGAGTAGCGGACTCCACTCTTGCTGAGGCTCTTGCCTTCGCAAGTTTAATCCTTCATGGAGTCACAACCTGGTAGTTGAAGGAGATGTCAAGAATATTATCTCCTGGGCATCTAACAGTTCATCTTGGCCTTGGCATTTTGACGATATTTTCAAAGAGATAGTGCATATTACTAGGAATTGCAGTATTACTTGCTACCACATTTACAGAGAAGCCAATTCAGAGGCTGATCAGAAGCTGATATTTTGGAAAGGAGGGGGAGGGGGAGGGGGGAGGGGGGAGGGGGAGGGGGGAGGGGGTGGGGGGTCTTTTTCAATTACCCTCTGGGGAACTAGTTTTGTGTGCTCACTTGATCTCTACAAACCCACGAATAATCTTTCCCCTTTGTACATTTTTTTACTCTTTTGGGCTTGTATAGAGTGGCCCTATTGGGTTCACCATACATATTGATTATCTTGTAATCTTTAATAATTATTAATGCAATTATAGTGAAATTCTCTCAAAACAAATGTAGAACATTTATACAAGGTTCACTCGTCTATCCTACAAATCTCTTTTGATGATGCGCAAAGTGCTTCAAGTGGACAGTGTGATGAGTATCTTCTGTGGAAGCAACAGATTCCTCCTAATTCTTGTGTATATGTGCAGTATATGAACCCTAGGAAGACTGCCAAGAAGAGCAAGCATTGCTTGGGATAACTTTCTCGCTATTTTAGGGTTATTTTCAGTTATTTTTTATTGCCTTGATTTTTCTAGAACAATTGGGGACTTTCTAGTCATTTTATTTATAGTCAAGGTCATTCATTTTAAAAATGACTCTAGTTAGGACTTTTGAGCCAATTTATGATTTTTATGGACACTTAATTGTTTTTTGAACATTAAATAGAATATAAAAGTGGAGCATGACGCCGAAAGGGCTCAGTCTCTTGGTTCGTTTATGAGGAAAAGAAATAAAAGCTCCATGCTTTTGAAGCCCTCAGTAGGGTGGTGTGAGGAAGAAACCCAGGTTTCTTATAATTTTTGCCTGTGTTTAGCCCGAAGCTTGCTGGTTATACTGTTTTCATCGAATTTCCCACATCAAGTTTTCTCAGTAAACAAGTTACAACATGTTTATCAACTCCCAAACCAAATCATATATTTACCAAAGAAGTACTCAAAAGAAATCACAATAGGAGGCTCACCACAATTCTACAACTACTACAATTGACTTAGAAACCTTTCCACCATGATTTTTCATATGAGACACATTAAACTTTTGAACATAATTAGATACTACCAAAAAACAAGAAGTAAAACACATTGTCCAAACCAGTGAGCTTCATTGTGAGCTCTGAATTCACAGATAGTTGATCCAAATACTTAGAGAGGCCACACATTAGGAGACACAAAATAAGTAATTTCCTATCAAAAGCAAAACTTTGTTGGGCTACCTACGAAAGACTGCAATTTACAAATCTATAATAGGTTTCTTTGGTTGCTTACAAGAGTGGCAACAGGTGAAGTACCATGCCAAACAAAGTACTCTAGTGTCCTCTAGAAGAATTTAGAATTGGATGTAGGTCCAAGAACTCTATTATGAGTTAGATTCGACTTACCTTATCAAAATAAATAAAACTGGAAGCTACTGATGTTAGTTACATAGAATTATCACAAACATCCAAGTATCAAGTCAAAAACAAAAATAGAAAGGAACCCCATGAGAATAAGGGGAAACTCCACATCGGTCATCAACATATTTTTAGTTTTAGTTCCAAATATTGCAGAACCCACTAGTGCATAAACCAATTTAAAATTATTCAAAATATCATTCTTCTTGAATGTGCAAAACATCAACAAAATTTAATATTCTACCCATCAAAATATAAAGGCCAGCAAACAAAACAATCCTATATTAATACAACAGAGAGAAAGAGAACATACAGTTATACCACTAGCAATGACATCGTAAAAGGTACAAACTAGCTATAAAACAAATGGCTTCTTCATAGCTATAAAACAAATAGTAACATTCCACCTCCTGGATGTATTCCATTACTTTATTCACTTATTTTTTCTCATCTCCTCTGCATACGGATATCAATAAGCATACAGTTATACCACTAGCAATACAACAGAGAAAAAGAGAACATACAGTTATACCACTAGCAAGGACAATGTAAAAGGTACACAACTAGCTATAAAACAAATGGCTTCTTCATAGCGATAAAATAAATAGTTACATTCCACCTCCTGGATGTATTCCATTACTTTATTCACTTATTTTTTGTCTCATCTCCTCAGCATATGGATATCAATAAGCATTTTCGTAATTAAGTAAATAAATAGTTTGTAAAATATGAATTGGGATTCTTTATCAAACGGAGGAGCAGGGCTCCTGCCCAACCCTGCTACTCTAACCAGAAGAGAAACAGAGCTCCTCTAAATTGGGAAGCAGCACTTCCAAAAGTGAAACATTCGGACAAGATGTTCATTTTACCCTTTTACACAAATGTGGCCAGAACATCATGCTATTCTAAATTCAGTTTAATTTACCTCAGAGTTGTGATATACATTAAAAACAAATCCAAGATCACCCATTCAAAAAGTAGTTAGAATCTTACAAATGAAACTTGTCAAGGCAATGAAAACCTAGAAACTACTTACTGAAGTCAAAATTTCTAAACCAGGGGAGAGAAAGAGGTATCATTTGCATACTTATAAATAGTGTTGTACAGTTCTATTTGCAAGAGAGAGAGAGAGAGCTCTGGAATGTGAATTTCCAAACTCCATAAGGAAATAAATTAACAAACCAACTCATAATTTCCTAGTCAATATTTAGAACATCTTCTCCATGAAAAGATAACATTGACACAGAAGAAGAATCCCCATCCCCCCCCAAGTAGTAAACCATTCTAATAAAAAGACTATACGACTTCATAATGTACAAATCATGAAATTGTCAAATTCACAAACTCTCTTTCAATATACTACTCTTCCATCCATAACTAAAACATGACATGATAATACAGACTAAAAACAATGACAAAGTGGATTTAGCTTGTGAAAAGAATTTGTTGGGGAGAAATAATACATCTCCAAAACTATGTCAATCACAAAACATGAAACTCTGCAACATAAGACCAAATCAAAGAGAATGACAGGGAAGGATCGGCCATACCTTCGATGGAATGCATCCTACATTTAGACATGTCCCACCAAGAGCCCCTCTCTTCTCAATACAAGTGGTTTTGAGCCCTAATTGAGCAGCTTTAATGGCGGCCACATAGCCGCCAGGCCCTCCCCCTATCACCACAACATCGTTGTCTTCTGAACCAGAAGAGAAGCTCCTGTATGTGTATACAGAGGTGAAATGCCCGCTATTGGATTTACAGTCTCTGAGAATTTGCCCTAGAATTAAGGCTTTACGTCTGGTACAAGCCGCCATGGCCATAGCTTGGAGCTCCTTTCTCTGGGGGGGCGTGTTTGATAACTGGAAAGCAAATGTTTCCTAGAAATTGGAAGTTCTTCTGTGCTGAGAAGAAAGAAGTTATTGTAAGAAGTTATGGGTTCTGTGTTTGATAACCTGTTGGAATGTTAAAGAAGTTTTGGGTTTATGTGTTTGATAACCTGCTGGAATGTTAACGAAGTTATGGGTCTCTATCTTTGATAATCTCCTGAAATATAAGGAAGCTCTAAGTTACATAACAGGCCTTACACTGTAATCTACACACAGAGACAAAATAACGATGTAGTCTACACACATAGACAAAATACTCTTTAATCAATTACATAACAAGCCTTACTCTGCAGTCCACACACACAGACAAAATAACCATATTATTATTATTATTATGTGTTTATCAAACATCATTAGAAAAGACCAAAAGAGAGCATCAAACATCTAAAGCTATGTTACTATCGATATATTCATTCGTGAGGAAAATAAGTCCAATACAGCTATATGAAGGGCTAGTTTTCAACTGATAACATACTATAAACTGTATAATAGTGAGCAGCATTGACATTATAATGGTGAGCAACATTGACATTCTGTTTGGATAGTTCAATCATATGAAAGAGTTATACAAACTTTAGAAGCAATAAACCTTTAAATATTTCACAATTACCCCAATCACAATCATAACTAAAATTCACCTCAATCATCAAAGATAATCAATTTTCGCTCATTCAAACTTCATGGCAATGATTTGTTCTCTTTTGCCTAGAAAAACTATTCAATACATCAAATAGTCAGGATTAATTAAATTGAATATTGGATTCTTCAACCGAACTAAAATTCCACAAGAAACTCAACAAATTTCCTGCTGATTTCCTTGAGAAATGCTGTTATTTGCAAAAAATTCCAGTCAATCTATAACAAGTTGTTTTTTTTTTTGTTCGCTGATTCTACAACCACATTCTCAATGGTCAGATAAAACCCTATGATTGATATTGAAAAATAAAAAGTAAGCTTAATCTAAACCTATGGCATAAAGGAAAGCAATACTGCAATTTTTTTTCTTTCTTTTCTTCACGACCAACAAAAGAAATATCAATGAAGAAAAAAATAAGCTAACCATGAATTAAATTTAAGCAATCTCATTGATTATCTCATCTTTAGATGATAGAAGTCACAAAAAATAAAAATAAAAAGAAACAGGGGACACCAAATGGTTATGATTGTCACCTGTGTAGTAGAAGAAACCAAATGAAAAGAAGAATTGGAAAATGAGAGAACTGTGGAATTTAGATGGGGTGGAGAGAGGAAGGCTTGAAGGGAGGGATGACGGGCAAGGTTTCTGTACTGTTTAGCAAAAAAACAGCCAAATTATGTTTTTCCTACGTAAAACAATTTACCACAAAACAATATTTTTATAACAAAAAATATTCAGAGAAAACCCTAGATCCATTTTCACCATGTTCGGAATATGAGAGAGACCAAAACAAACTATGGGATAGAGAAAAAACCAGAGAGAGAAAAAAAATCAAGGGAGAGAGAAAAAAACCGAGATGTACCTTTCTAAGGAGGCTGGTAGGCGTAAAGAGAAGCGCGCGATGGTCTCTGCTCTGTGGTTAGGGAGTCGGGGGCAAGCAAATACCCTCTTCTTCGCGAGGACAGTCGGGGGTGGTTTGGTAACGTGCTTTTGTTCTTCGGCGAGGTCCCCCTTTCAAGTTTGTGGACGGAACCTTTTCTTAGCCTAAAAAGAGCCAACAGGTAAGTTCCTGGTTTTTAACTTACTTGTTTTTATGCTACAAGAACACATAAGTTCCATCTTTTGGTAAGCATCTTTTAGTTATCAAACACGCCCTAATCAAGAGGGCTTTTCTTGGATATTTTATAGGTTCAACGTCCATTTCTTGGGTTTTATACGGGACTGCCGCAGGTTTCGCAAATAACTTCGTCCTCACGCGAATTTATGTCATTTCCAAAATCATCAATGCTACTACGTAAGGCATCACCATTCATCGTAGCTTTTCCCATAATTTGGGTGGGGTACATGAATTCTTAGCCATTTTTCAATTAATTGGAGTTTGCTGTGTGAATCTCGATCTGTAATTATGTTTTACTAAATGTCGTACTTTTAATGACACCATAAATCCCTATATCTTTTGGCATTACTTTCAATCATATCTTTTTGGGTATGCCCATTGCTCTTTTATAACCTTTCATTTGAACTAACTTGCACATCTTGACAAACGTTCTACTACTTCTGAATCGCACATGGCCAATCCACCTAAACCTACTCTTATCATCTCATCGCCTATTGTTGTCACATCTAATGCACAAATCATATAATATTGAAAAAAATATACTTTTTAAAACCCGAATCGATGGGGTGGATCGTTTTTCCACATACTGTCGTTGGATTGGTAAATTAGCCTCCAAATCAATGATTCAGAAATATAAAAAATAAATAAAATAAAATAAATATCAAAATGATGAAGTTTCTATAGGGCCTAGATTTTATGAAAACAAAATAAAATCTCACCTCAAATCCTTATTCCGAGAGCACTTTCGGCATCAAAAATCTCCATGATGGCTCTAAAATCAAATTTTCAATACCGACAATAAAATTTAAAACTAAAAAATTAGTACGTATTGCATATATGTGAAGACTTATTTTTAGGGAAAAATTGACGGTCTAAATGTTTTGTTACAATAAATACTATTTTTAGAATTTAAAATAATAATTTGTTTTCACAACATTAATGTTCAAGCTCAGATGAACGATTGCAGTTTTCGATGAATGATGAGATGAGGCTTTACTTATTTTGATAGAGTTGCAGCCCTATCAAACTATATTTCATATTAAAGTAGGGATATATAGGGTGGGGATTTAAGGGAGCCACCTAATAACATATTAGGTAAACTAAAAGAAAAGGCAAAAAAATATAAAACTAGGATTAGGGGAACTGGGGCGGGATGCATACCATCCCAAAACCAATTCAGTCTTGACTTATTCCTATATGAATCGGCGATCAGAATTGGAAATCGCCGTTTTGTAATACTACTAGAACTATGCCAAAAGATACACTTTAGCCTTATAGTGGCATGAAATCTATTGTCACACATAATTATGAAATTTACAGTTAGAAAATGGTGATTATCAAGCAAATATATAAATACTTGAAAATAAATGGTACATATAACGTATTAGAAGATGAACTATTTTTAGAACTTAAAGTCCTTTTTTCTTCATATTCATGAATCTGAAGTCCAAATGATCAATTTGAGGGTTTTACAATATAAGAATAGCCTTCTCTAATGGGTCTTTTAGGTGCATCTTACTTATGCAGTATAAGAGTGGCAACTTATATAATCTTCTTGCTGTCATTAATGATTGATTGTCGCGTATATTATGCTTCTAAGGGAGCATACTATGTATTAGCTCCCTCGTACAAAAGATGTACTTTAAGAACCATGATGATAATTTATAAAGATGGATTTTGAGTCTTTAAATATTTTAGTGTTAAATCCATTGACAATTTGGCATATTTAAAATATTATTTAGTGATAATTTTGGCCAAATTGCCAGGTTTTAAAACTATTATTCTAAGAATGATGGACCAAAATTCATGTCGCCGACCCCAATGTGGCAATTTGGCTAAAACTATGAACATTCCCAAAAATATAGATATAATCTCATTTGTTGTTTGGATGTATTTCATCAAATGTGGGAGTCTTCAAGCTTATGAGCACATTAAAGTAATTTGCAATGTGTAAGGACATAATCCTAAATTTTTAAATAAATAAGTAGAAACACAAGACCGGTGTATTGGGTCCAATGTAGGAAAAATTGAACAGCAACGATTAACTAGACATGGGCCTGGAAGCGGTTCAACTAACCTAACTAGTAAACCAATTGGTTCAACCATTCTAGCTGGGCAAGTCCCAAGCAGTTAAAAAACACAAAAAATCTAACAAAATATGAAAAGTAAGAATGATTAAACAAATCACGTCCAAATAAAATTGAAAACTAATGAAAAAATAAATTTTAAAGAATCGATTTGTGTCCAGGGGCATCTTTGAAATTTTTCAAAAAGATGGGAAATGTAAAAATAAGTATTGATAGCCAAAACATTTTTCAGCCTTCGCCATAATAATGAAAAATTTAAAAATGTATTACAAACAAAATCTTTTATTTTTTGGGATTTTATATAATTATATATATATATATATATATATATATATATATATATAT
>NW_006500351.1:1793028-1805513 GCF_000471905.2 Amborella trichopoda
ATAGTCATCAAAACCGACCGAAACCAGAACCGACCAGCAGCAGGTTCCGATCTAATCAAGCGGTTACCGGTTAGACCACCCGATTTTTCCTTCAATGGTTGGGTCTTCCGAAAAGTAACGCTATGCTTATAAAATGGGCTTAAACATGCTTCATGTGTTACATGAGACTATTTATTTTTTATACAAGAAGGACATAATCATTGTCAACCATTGAATGTAAAAATCAAATTGATGGTGACCATTGAATGTGAAATCATAGAGGTGGTGATGCGTCACTAATTGAGCACAAAGTCCAAAACAAATTCCCTAAAAAGTTATGGTACATTCCAATATGTTAGATTTCACATCCAATAACTTAGAAAAAGTGTGACTTTTTTGTACAAAAAATGAATGATCTCATAGTACACAATCCCTTTTTTTATTTCTTTTTATTGAATGCAAGGAGTACTTTGAGGGGAATGATGGATATAGCTTTGGCTTTTCAAATGAATCCAAAAGACTTGTGTGCTCACGTAGCCTACCATATCTTACATCTAGTTTTATCACTCCCACGAACCATTCCATGGTCCTAATTAAATAACAACGGCCAACATAATCCTAATTAAATAACAACGGCCAAAAATTGGGCTTTTTAAGGTAAGTATGCAAGTCTCTCTCTATACCACAACTTCTATAATCAAATTAGTATCCCAATCACGTTGGGGTGCAATTGGCATACGGATGTGTCCGTAGGTGTAGCGGAAAGGTCAACCTTCAAATTTTATTTGAAAGTAAAATATTTTTGGGATTATCTCAAAATCTATTTTTGTATCTAATTATAAATTTTTAAATTTCAAAAATAATTAAAATCAAGGAGATCTATAAACATATGAAAATCTTGAAAATGGACTGTGTAGATAATATGTTGTAAAATGCATTATTTCTAAGACTTAAGATCTTTTTATTTTTCATAGTGTTACATCTAGATGTTGAGATGATCAATCAAAGGGTTTTTCAACATTAAAACTTCCTTTTTCGATAGATTTTTAGGGGCATCCGTAGTTGTACATTGTAAGGTTGCATCCTTATATAAACTTTTTTCATCACACTGGCACCTTTTGAGTGTCAAAATGGTGACAAATCTAGGAGACATTAAGAATCACTGTAAACTATGTTTTTGGGTGACGTTTGTACAAGGTACACCTCAAAACTACGTCGGAAATGCAATTTCAGTGCTGTAAAGCCTTAGGATGATATGAAATCTATTGCTTTCCCCAATTCTAAACTTTAAAAGATCTAGAAATAGTGATGGTTCAGGCAGATCTATACATACTTGAAAATCTTGAAAATAGACCGTCCAGTGTCAAAAGATGAACTATTTTTAGTACTAGGAACCCCTTTCTTTTTTAGAGCTAAGAATCTCGAGGTGGAGATGATCGATTTAAGGGTTTTCATCATAGGAACAACCTTCTCTAGTGGTGTTTTTAGGTACACCTTACCCGTACAGTATAAGGTTGACACCTTACGTAAACTTTTTCTTTTGTTTTTTGGACAAGGTATTTATGAGTCATAGGACTCGTATGTAGATATGTGTCCCCTCTTTAAGATCTATGTTTTAGATAGATTTTAGACTTAATTATTTAGGGAACAAGTTTATATAAGGATGCTACCTTATAATCCAGAACTACGGATGCCCCTTAAAAATCCATCAGAAAAAAGTAGTTTTAATGTTGAAAAACCCTTTGATTGATCATCTCGACATCGAGATGTATGAATATGAAAAATAAAAAGTTTAAGTCTTAGAAATAGTGCATTTTACAACATATTATCTACACCGTCCATTTTCAAGATTTTCATATGTTTATAGATCTATTTGATTTTAACCATTTTTTAAATTTTAAATTTTATAATTAGATATAAAAATAGATTTTGAGATAATCCTAAAAGCATTTTACATATAAATTATATACCATGATAACATTTGAAAGTGCACCTTACCTCTACACCTACAGATGCATTCGTATGCCAACTGCACCCATTATTTTGAGATATATAATCTCTAACGTAAAGAGAACTACTATGTAAAAAATAAATAAATTAAAAGCTAAAAATGATATATTTGAAAAAATATTTTGGCCGTTGCTTTTTCTTCTTTTTTGATGGACTACGACTTTAAATATGGATCACATATAATCATCGAATGTGAAGTCTAACAACTTTGGTATGCCACTTCAAATAGGAGTGCATCCTCCCACGATGCATGAAGAACTTTTCGTCCTTCCTTTTTTTTTTTTTGGGTGTGGTTATATTAAGGTTGCAACTTTAAACAATCCAGTTAAGGGGCACCTCCAAATTTTATCATAATATGTAATTTTGAAGAAAAAATTCTTAAGATTATTTGAAAATCTATTTTCATATTTAATTATAAAATGTGATAATCTCAAAGTCTTTTTTTTTTCTTTTCATATTTATACATCTTGATGTCGAGATGATCAATTATGGGGTTTTTAACATTGAAATAACCTTTTCTAATGGATTTTTGAGGTGCAACTTTATTTCTACATTTTAAGGTTGCAACCTTATATAAACTTTGTTTTTTGTTCTTTTTTTTTTTTTTATCAATGCATACATAATGCTCGTACTAAATGCAATACAATACACAAAATACAATACACGTCACAATTCGCACTTTCTAAATCCAACGTAATTTATTTAGAGGCCAAAAAAATTAGTCAAATTTCACAAAACTTTCTTTGGGTAAATATTGCATCCTAAATAAGTATTTGTCATTTTATAGCACACTTGCCCATCTCAAGGACCTACTCAAAAAAGAAAAAGTTAACATACATTTGCAATTTTATACTATAGAAGTTGAGTACACCTAAAAAATCTGGTAGAAAATTGTGTTTTGAAGTTAGAAAACCTTCCAATTGATTATCTCAACCTCAAGATATATGGATATAAAAAATATATATTTCAAGTCCTAAAAATAAAACATCTTATACCAAGTTATCAGGAACGTATATTTGCAAGATTTTTAAGTATTTATAAATCTATCCGATCTACACCATTTTTAGAAGTTAAAATTTCATAATTACGGTTGAACTTGGATTTTCAAACTATCATAATGTTTGCGACATCAGAACTACATCTTTTAGTAAAATTTAAAGGTACATTTTACTTGTGTATCATAAGGTGGGCACCTTATATAAACCTTAGTCAATAATAAATGGGCTCACATCCATCTTTTATTTTTGACTTTGTGGTTTCCAATAGTAGACTTGGCATGTCATTCTTTATAGTAAAAGTCTTGGGATTAGACTTACGATGTAATTCTTTACAGTGAAAAGTTTAGGGATTGTATGCTTTAAGATTATTTATTTGTAATAAAGAGAATCCACAATCACCTAGAATCATCGAATGAGAAATCTAACAATGGACTACCACATTAAATGTGGATCACCTATAATCATCGAATCTGAAGTCTAACAACTTGTGTATGCCCTTCAAATAGGAGTGCGTCCTCCCACGATGCATAAAGAACTTTTTGTTTTTTTTTTGGGTTGGTGTGTGTGTGTGTGTGGGGGGGGGGTTACAACTTTAAACAATCCAGTTAAGGGCCACCTCCAAATTTTACCATAACATGTAATTTTGGTGTAAAATATTCTTAGGATTATCTGAAAAACTATTTTCATATCTAATTATAAAATGTGAAACCCCAAAAATGGTTGTTGTTTATGTTATTTTCATATTTTCTATATAATGACTATTTTTTGGCATAAGATTTCTTACTAAAAGTGGAAACCTAATTTAATGGGACATTAAATAATGGTTGTTATAAAGTGAATTAAGGGCATAATTTACTGTACAAATCTTTTTAAGAACCCTACGCTTTACCTTTTATGTAAAAGACTTAGGTAAGGAGATGTTAACTTTTGAACAACTGTTATTTTCATCAAAACTTCCGTCTTTTGAATCCTACCGTGTAGGACGGTTATTCTAATGGAACAAGTTTATATAGAGCCGAGGCTTTAAACAATTAAATTAGAGCCCACCTCAAATTTTCACTAGAAAAAGTTGTTTTGATGCCCAAATATCCTCAAATTGATCATCTCGACATTAAGATGCATGGACCTAAAAGAAAAAATAGGGTTTTCAAGTTTTGGAAAAAGTGCATCTTGCAACACATTTTCAGACCATCAATTTTCAAGATTTTCAAGATTTTCAAGTTTTCATAGATCTACTCGATCTACACTATTTTTGAATATTTAAATTTTGTAATTAAAGATGAAAATATATTTTAAGACTATAAAAAAGATTTCCAGTATTGAAACCATATTTGTCGACACTACTTGAAGGTGAGCTCTAATTTGATTGTTTTGAGCCTCGGCTCTATACAAACCGCTACAAATCGCACTCTCAAAGGAAATTTATCAAAATATACCAAAAAGTCAATTATCTTAGCTCGTGTGATTATATAAGCTAGTTGATAGGACTTTTGAAATTAAATAAAAAGAATAGAGACGTGAAATAGTTCAATTCTTCATTCCTTCTTTATAAATTTCCCCTGAAATCCAAATGTTATCTCAGCATAAGCTTACTTCGATCAAATTTCACTTGGGTGTCCGCCTTCTTTGCTTATATATACGCTAACATGCTTTAGTGCTATTGTGATTTGGCCCATTCATATGTAGAATTGGCCAGGCCGGGTCTGTCCTGGCCTCAGTCCCTGAAGGGTTATCCCTGTCCGGGCCAAAAAGGCCCTAGGCTATCAGGATGGCCAAACCAAATAAAATAAACAAATGGTTCAGGGCTAGGGTAAACTGGGCTACCCAAGTTTAGGCCCACACTAGCTCTACCCCTGGGCCACATTTGTGGCCTAGGCCCCTTGCTTTTTAGGGCTAGACTGATCAGGCCATGCTTGGCCACTCAGCACATTACCACCCCTATTTCTAGTTGACATGGCTTCCTCTGGCCATCTTTCTAAAACTGAATTTATTGTCATCGCAAACACTAATATCATTGAAAACACATTTAAAGATTATTATCTTAATCCCAAGCTTCATCTCGACTCAATAAAGAGAAAACACATTTAATGACATCAAATATCAACCTTGCTCTGATATCAATGAAAGTTCGACCAGTGTGATCTTTAACGGGGATTTTTTTTTTCTTACCCCCTTTTCTTTTCTTTTCTTTTGCCAAAGATCACTTGCAAGTTGTCTTATTACAATAACTCTTGCTTTAAATAAAATTAAAATTTACCAATCCATGATCTTTAAAAACTTTGATACCATTGAACCAATCTTCTTTAACCAAAGAAAATTACCACATATATTGTCCTTGAGAATATAAAGATTACACAATTAAATATGGATGTCGAAGATTACCTCAACCGGGCTTATTACACCCCCAGACCTAGTCACCACCATCCGATGGCGCATTCGACGATCTTCGTTCAATCTCAACCGAAAAAGTTGATTTCGGCCAAGCTCTTCAATGAAACCCCTTACTTATTACACTTCAGACCAAGTCACCACCATCCGATGGAGCGTTCGACGATCTTCGTTCAATCTCAACCAGAAAAGCTGATTTCGGCCAAACTCTTCAATGAAACCCCTTACGGTCTTCATAAGACCCTTAAATTCAATCTCTCAAAATATTACTCCAATAATTCCTCTCTCACTATTTTATTTTTAGAAAAATATTGGAGAGAAAAGAAAGAGGAGAGTGGGGGGTGCCTCCCCTTTAAAATTAAGAGGCAAAGAGGGAGAGAGAATGGGGGGACATACCCCCTTTTTATTAAAGATGAGGAGAGAGAGAATAGGAACGTGGCCCCCCTTTTTAACTAAAGATGAGTGAGAGAGAGAATAGGGGCATGAGAGAGGAGAGAAAATATTGAGGGGAGAGAAAGAAGAGAGATTGGTATGTTTTTTTTTGGAATGAAAAGGAATAACCCCTATTTATAGAGAATGATCAATGGTTTCCATTGCTTACCTCACAAGATTAAATTTTAGTAGTCGATCAAGGATGACTTGTGGGGTGAAAGATCTAAGCCATTCATTCCATAGATGAGCCATCAACATTGCAGAATATGTTGAACTATTATCCTCCGTTTTCTTTAACCATTATGCCATCAAATAAAAATTAATCAAGAAAATATTGTGCTCTATCCAATATATATATATATAGGCTATCTAAAAGATGTACTCAAATCTCTTAAGGATAAAACACTTTATCAACTCAAACTAATTTGAGATAAAATCTATCAACAAATCCCCATAAACAGGAGAAGGTGCCATCCATGGGATAAGCCTCCCGTCAAAAGGTGGCGTGCCACCCAAGATAGGGACTTATGGACCCCACCTTCTAGAATATAGTGGACCCAAATTAAAAATATTATTTGAATATTTAAATCATTAAAAATCAATATATTCAATTTTATAAATCCAAATTTTATAAATAAGATATCAAGGGATTTATAAAAATTAAATAATAATTCTAAAATAATCTCTATCATAAAAAAAAACATAATTAAATTAATGTGATGGGAAAATAATCCATATGGTCAAGGAATTAAATCAATAATGGGGAATCTACCTTCAATTGTGGACTACATACCACGCTTGTTTTATTATGCCGACCCAGCGTTGCTCATGACCCACAATCCAAGTAGGGGCTCATTAACGGATCACCAAAGTCTGGCCGATGAGCCAAGGGATCACAATCTCAGTTTGTGGATTTCAAGTTCTCTCCTAAAGACGAGTTAAGGTCACCTAGACCTGATGTGACCACAACTCTATGAAGCGTAGGAGTATATCTCATACATGCATAAGCTTCACCCTAAAATGTGGCTTGCTCGTTTTTTCGAACGGTCTATCAATATGCATATTGTGTGATGGTACATGGATGAGGCTTTAACCCCCGTCTCCGTAGGTCACCATCATACACAAGGGTCATACAGTCCCTCGGTTCTCTCATCCAAGCATACTCCGACCTCATTAAGGGATAACCCTCTAGAACCATTTTCAGTTTATTTTCTATGCCTAGGCAACATGGGTTTTTCCAATCGACTAATCTAGACTGTCAAACACAGTCCGATATTTGCAAACCTCGTTTTCATGGTAAGGTCCATGAGGGACTACACTCCCACTGAGTCCATGATCCACTTGTATCAAATGTCTCCTCACAATCACGCATAATGCCTTTAAAGGCCACATAAACACAATATCTCTCACTTAGCCTTTGAAGGCCTTATAATCTCTCTTCCTCACTTTCTCTCATCCCCATCTGTCTCTCACAATTATAATCCCTCCAATACATGAATCATGACTTTCACTATCAATCCTTTCACAAAATGACTCATAGAGGCAACACCTCTTTCTCTTTACTACTCAGATCTCATCCCGAAAGTAGTGGTAGTCCATCCTTCATATCGTATCGCGAATCATGAACATGTTGTCACATAAGATCATCACGTATCCTCATCGTATGGGGTCGTATCCTCATAAGCCAAAAGATTTCTACAAATAAATCGCTTCTTTCTATAGACATACAATCAGCGCCACACATCTGGGTTCTACTGGTGAACAATGCCATAGTCTTTTATTTCAGCTAGCCTGTCAAATACTAGGAACTCCCACTGAAATATTTAGTTTCATGCATTGGGAGTTATTATAAAATTGTGGCACCTTTTTACACACATATTGCTACCTTGTTGTCGCAGAAAATCCTTACTCCCTCACAACGCACGGGTTGAAAATCAAGTCGATTAAGAAATTTCTTAATACATACGGCCTCCTTGGCCACCAAATAGCACGCCACATATTCTGCCTCTAAGATGGACAATGCCACCGCATCCTATATTTCTTTGATTTTCAATAAGTTGTACTTCCTCCAAGCATAAATACGTATCCAGATGTAGACTTCACATCATCTGGATCATTGAGATAACTTGCATCTGTGTATCTAAATATCCAAGCAGTTAAAAAAATGTAGGACTATAGTAGCTCCCACTCAATTATTGCACATACAATTATACAATCTCAACATTCTTAAGCCTATATCATGGGGTAGCATAGCAAGTCTCATGCAATACGTAATTCAAAGCCCATTGGTTTTACAATATGCAAAACATTTATAAACTACAAAGGTTCAACCACACTAGTCATTTTGGTAGTAAATCCATACAAACCAAGTTATCTAATCAACATAACATGTGTCAAGGAAACCTAACAAGATAGCCTTCCTACAACATTCCATATGGTTCAAGGTCTTAGGTAATTGAGGATTCTAAATAACTACAAATATGAGTCAAGGCATATGGGTATTTAAAAGCTTGTGCAAGACAGTTTTTTTTTTCTTTCCCAATTTTATAAATACCTTGATGGCATAATGGTTCTCTCCCTTTTTTTGAAAAAGTGGCTTGGTATATATATCACAAGCAATGGTTAGATAATAGTATGACAGTTTAAAGTGATTTTTCATAAAGACTTAGTGGACATAACATGACTATAGGGTTTTCTCAAAAACCACATTCATAGACTTAGGATTTTTCTCAGAACATCCAATTTAATATTAAAATATATGTTTTGTTTTCAAAAATCATTTTACCGTAGAGGAGAGAGAAAATATTGAGGGGAGAGAAAAAAGAGAGATTGGTATGTTTCTTTTTGGAACGAAAGGGAATAACCCCTATTTATAAAGAATGATCCATGGTTTCCGTTGTTTGCCTCACAAGATTGAATTTTAACCGTCGATCAAGGGTGACCTGTAGGGTGAGAGATCTGACGCATTCATTCCATAGATGGGTCATCAATATTACAAAATGTGTTGAACCATTATCCCCCCTTTTATTTGACCATTATCCCATAAAATAAAAATTAATCAAGAAAATATTGTGCTCTATCCAAAAAATATATATTCATAAGCGTTATAGGCATCTAAAAGATTTACTAAAATCTCTTAAGGAAAAAACACTTTATCAACTCAAACTAATTTGAGATGAAATATACCAACAAATCCTATAATGAGGGGGAGGTGCCACCCATGGGATAAGCCTCCCCTCAAAAGGTGACGTACCACCCAAGATAGGGACTTATGGGCCCCACCTTTTAGAATATAGTGACCCACGTGCACAATGTGCCCCCCATAAAATTTCATATATTTAAAAATAAATTTGAAAATATTATTTGAATATTAAATCATTAAAAATCAATATATTCAATTTTATAAATCCAAATTTCATAAATAAAATATCAAGGAATTTATAAAAATTTAAATAATAATTCTAAAATAATATCTACCATAAAAGAAAACATAATTAAATTAATTTGAATGATCCATATGGTCAATGAATTAAATCAATAATGGGCACTCTACCTTCAACTGTGGACTACAGACCACGCTTGCTTTATCATACCAACTCAGTGTTGCCCATGACTCACAATCCAAGCAGGGGCTCATTAGCAGATCACCAATGTCTAGTCGATGAGCCCAGAGATTGCAATCTCAGTATGTGGATTTCGAGTTCTCCCCTAGAGATGAGTTAAGGTCACCCTAGACCTGATGCGACCACAACTCTATGACGCATATGGGTATCTCTCGTACATGCATATGCTTCACCTTATAAGGTGGCTTGCTCGTTTTTTCGAACAGTCTATCAATATGAATATCGTGTGATGGTACATGGATGAGACTTTGGCCCTCATCTCTGTAGGCCACCATCACACACAAGGGTCACACAGTCCCTCGATTATCTCATCTAAGTATATTCCGACCTCATCAAGGGATAACCCTTTAGAACCTTTTTCAATTTATTTTCTATGCCCATGCAACATGGGTTTTTCCCAACCGATTGATTTAGACAGTGAAGCACAGTCCGATATCTGCAAACCTCGTTTGCATGCTATGGTCCATGAGGGACCACACTCCCACTGAGTCCACGATCCACTTGTATCAAATGTCTCATCACAATCACTCATAAGGCCTTTAAAGCCCACATAAACCCAACAGTTATAATGTTGATCTTGAAAAAGCTTCGCATTTGTGTCACTGTATTTTCCATCTGCCATTAAAGTATAGAGCTTAAACTTCAACAAAGATTGAAGAAGAGCAGATGAGCATAAGATTGAAATCCTGATGTTTATAGAGAGGCTGAGTTGTTTTCTTTTACAATTCACCATGCTTTCATTCGCAATCTATCATGAGAGAGGGATATATAGAGATTGAGAGGTCGATCCACCATGAGAGAGAGAGAGGTAGAGAGATTATGTAAGGACCCCAAATATTTCGACATGAGACGCGCACGACAATAGAGTCAGATGAAGGAAAGCTTGTTACTGCACGTGCCGATGTGTTAAAGCCGTGCATGGTAGTTGCCACGCATGAGAGAAGAGGAGAGAGAGAAGGCAGCGTCGTGCATGGAAAAGAAGAAAAGACTAACACCGTGCGTGAAGGTCAGGAAGAGGTAACGTTGTGCGTGACGGCCAGGAAGAGGTAACGTCGCGCATGAAGGCTAGGAAGAGTTAACACCGCTTATGAAGGCCAGGAAGGGGTAACGCCGCGTGTGAAGGCCAGGAAGGGTAACGTCGCTCGTGAAGGCGAAGACGGAGTAACGCCGCACCCGACATGCCGCAGATGAGTAACGCCACGCACGAAGAGAGGGTAGTGTTGTGAGTGTAAAAGCAAGGTTCACTGTTGTCGTACGTGTCAGCACCGCGCATGTCAGAGCCGTACCTGTCAGCACCACGCACGGCAGTGGTCAGCCACAGTGTTTTCCAACTACTTGGGAGCACTTAAGCTCCTCTCCCTTTCCATCTCACCATCGTTCCTCTCTGGCTCTAATACTCTCAGACTCTCTAGAACCAAAGCGAAAGTCAACTACTGCTCCTTGAGAAGCCTGTGCTAGGAGCTTGAAGTCTCCTGTGAGTAGGAGTTTTGGAGGCGCCATTGAATACCAGGTAAGTAGGTTTAGTATCTATGCATCATTTAGTTTTGTAGAAATCAATTTAAGTAATGGAAGTAGGTAAAATGATAGAGTGAAATATATGGGCGTGATTGAGTTAAAATGCCCTGGAAATTCCAGGTTTTTGCTTCTAAGTGTCATGCATGATTGAGTATTATAAATGATCTTGATAGTTGTGAAAATTTGTGTAGTAGGTCATTTGTAAGACTAATTTAACATGAATAATGTCTTGCAACAAAGTTTATATTTGCTTGTGAGATATTATGTATTATTTGAAACATGCCAAAACTTGTGAAAAGAATTTCCCAAAACTGTGAGTGTTTTTTTATTGAACTTTTCAGTAGCCAAACGATGTCCAAATGGGCTTAAATCAGTATTGCGTGAAAGATATGTTTGTCTACTACAATGTTTCCTTTTATATCATTCTAAAATTTTGTATGGATTAGGAGATATCCCCAAAATGTAGGGTTATATCATTGTCCACAGTTGCAGAAAATTCCTGCAACTGTCACTCATTTTGTGTGGATCTTTTGACCTCTCAAATGACATCCAAGCACCTTCAAACCCCCTCCATTTTAAAGATCAATGTTTAAAATTAAAGTTGGACGTTAAAATTATTTTGAAATTCTCCTTAGATTGGGAGTTATGCCTCCGAGAAAAGGGGTACATCACTGTTACTCACTACATTTTTCGGAAAATATCTAGAGGTTGAAACCCCTTAAAAAATCACTAAGGGGGTCATACAAGCACAATTTTATATTTTAAGGTTTGTTTTTAAAATTTTACTTCAATCAGGTATGCCTTTGAAAAAACCATAATAGTTCTCTAATTGCCCTTATTTGGGGTTGGAAAGCCCCATCAATTAGCGACGTTTTATTAATTTTACCCTCTGAAGAGGCCTTAACATAATGACGAAAGTACATAAACTTGCTATGGGATTAGAAATAACAAACAAATTGTCATGATTTGAAATGATGAACACCAATTTGTACTTATGTCATTTGAGTCTTTTCTTTCTTGTGTCAAATGAAGTAATCACCCCTTATTGTTATTCATTTCTAATTGTGAACAAGCTGTTTGTTATTTCTAACTCCAAACTATGAAAGGTACTTTTGTCAATCTGTTTAAGGCAATGGTTTAAAAAACGGATCGGTGACCCGGATCGGGCTTCCAAAAAACCGATCTGGATCGGCGAATCGGCGATCCGGATCGGGAATCAGGTGAATCGGTCAGAATAATGCTTAAAAAAAATTCGAAAAAATTATTAAAATTCATTATAAATATTGTTTTTTAGGAATTCAATAAAAAATGAGGGTACTCTATTAAGAATTTTCATGTTTTTGAATGAATATGCGAATATTGATATGTTCTTTCCCTGCATGAACCGCCATTCAGCATTTAATTTACAGTATTTCGTGCGCATCCCTACACTGTTGCTGTTGGGACTTGATATGTGAATAATATGGCTGGGATAGGGTGGCCTCAGAATCATCATCTCTCTCATTTTCTCTTTGAATAATATGGATTAAAAAAAAAAAAA
>NW_006500351.1:1805533-1815597 GCF_000471905.2 Amborella trichopoda
CATTTCGATCATGGATTACAAAAAATTCTATTATGGGTTACAAAAACCAAAAAATTCGATCATGGATTACAAAAAACAAAAACAATTCGATCATGGATTACAAAAAAATCGATCAAGTATTACAAAAAAATCTATCATGGATTAGACTAAAAAAAAAAAAAAAAAAAAAAAAAATACTGTACGGACTCGCCGATTCCGTACAGTGAATCGGCGAGTCACTGTGCGAAATCGTCCGGTTCTCTCTAGAACCAGACGATTTCCTATTTTTCAATCGATCCAGTCCCTTTTCGTGAATTTCGAGTTGAACCGGGCGAGTCCGGTTCGACTCGGCGTTTTTTAAAACGCTGGTTTAAGGTGTCTTTGGTAGTAAATTTACCAAAACACTGTGATTATTTGATGACGTACAATTTTAGGTTGTGAAAAAAAAAGATAAGATTTCAAGCTCTAAAAAAGTACATATTTCTACATGTTATCTACAACATCAATTTTCAAGTCTTCTTATAGATATGTACCACATTCTTTGAGCTATGAATTTCATAATCAACAGTGTAAAGAGATTTTAGAGCCATATTAGGATTTTCCCATAGGAAAATGGTTTGAGTAAAGTTTATTTTTATTTTAATCATATGATATGGAATTGCTTTCTAATAAACTTTTAATCATGTTTATTATAATATTATAATTATTAATTATACGTTGATAATTAAAATATTGTAATTTATTTATTAATTTATTTACATTATAAATTATGTAACGCATTATTTTTCTTTGTAAATAAGATTTTTTGAATTAGACTATATTATAAGATATTTTATATTTGTTCTTATTTAGTAGAATAATTATAAAATATAAATCAACAATTTCAATTCTGGTATATAACATTATAGTCAGTTAGGTTGTGATAATTTTGAATGAGTAAAGCGAATTAATAAATGTTTGATACTTTGATGTGATACTGATGAAATTATTATTTTTATAGATTAAAGGTTATATATGTCCTAAGTTTTAGGATTAAATTCTATTTTAAAAGTAATTTATTAATGAGCCCGTATTTCTACATGCGAGTCCGTGGACTCATGGAAACCATGTCCCTCAGTTATTCACTGTGAGAGGAATCGCTCATTCCGTCTGCTGTCATTACCGAATACAAACAGGGGAAAATCCACAGGCACTACACAAATTAGCCTTGGGTGCATAAAAAGTGTAAATTGCAGGCAAAGTACTCTTTTGCTCGTTCTCTAGCCTTTCTGGGGGCACGAAGTGAGAAAGGGGCATTCTCCATGGAAGCCCTAGTCGAGCTCTGCGACCTTGTTGCCCAAAACCCCGACCTGCACGCTGAGAAATTGCGTTGGATTTGCAGTAGATGCCCCAACATCAACACCAACAACAATTCGCCCACACCCCTAACTCGCTCTCACCTCAATGCAATCCTTGCCACCGCTCGCTTCCTCTCAAAATGCCCTAAGTTTGTCGACAAACGCCCTGAAGCCACCATTCTTGATTTCCTTCAGTCCCTGCCTGCTTCTTTTGACCCCTTGGTGTGGCCAAAATCCTTTTCGGCAGAATCAATTTCCTGTTTCTTCTCTGATCTCCTCTTGTATGTGTCCCAAATTGCTGATGTTAACCCTGAATTCGCCTCCAAGATAAAAAATTTCATGGGTGAGATCACCATTGCGGCAATTACGCACAATGAGACCCCAATTTCTAGGGCTTTTTTGGCTGCATTGTCACAACATTGCCCTCCAATCTCTGCGCCGGATGCCGAGAAACTCATATCTTTCATCCTAGATCGATTTTTGATATCTGAAGCCTCATCTTCATCGTCTTCTGAGACATTATCCTCAGCTCACAACTCACCCTTTGAAAGTCGAAAACAGCGTTTTCAAGAAGTCTCGAGCCCTATAAGCGGTTCGATCGATTCGGCGGGTAGCACGCCTTCAAAGTCAAAGGGGAAAGAGGAGTTTGTTGATGAGGTTTCTAGCATTGGGTCAAGGGGGATTAAGGCGAATGGTGGAGGGAGTGTTGCGGGAAGGAGCAGTTTGGATCAGTTGGCAGTCCCTTTAGGGTTTGGAGATGGCATCACATCATTGAGGCAGCAGATTACGGCATTTGAGGAGGAGTCGGCGGAAGGTTTGGAGAGGCAGGAGGTTGCCTACAGGCTTTTGGCTCATGTTTTGGATAATGTGGTTGTGAAAGGTGGGCAATTGGAGCAGGTCAGGATGGCGGTGGATAAACAGCTAAAGTCTTTGCCCACTTTTCTAAAGGTACCCTGTTTTCTTGGTTATGGTGTCATGTATTTCTCTTAGTGCTTTTTTGTTGAATTTCTTGATGAGTCATTAATTGTGGCCTGTTACATTGTCCATCAGTGTTCTCTCCGTTTGATGGGTAGAGATTCATAGAATCATTGAATTTGTAAAATCATTAATTAGTTGAACTCTGGCATGCTACATTGTACATTGGTGTCTTCTTCTTCATTTGATTGGTAGTGGTTCATAGAAATCATCAAATTCTTAAAATCACCCGTTCATTTAATTTTGGCTTTTTGCATTGCCCATGGGGGTCTTCTTCTTATTCAGTTTTCTGGGTAGTGATTCAGATAAATTGTTAATTTCATGAAATCTTTGATTTTGGGCATGCAACATTGTCCATTGGGATTGTTCCTTTTATTCCCTAGATGGTCAATGGTTCACAAATTAGTTTCATAGAATTATTGTTTAATAAATTCTAGCCTGCTTCATTGTCCATTTTTTTTTCCTTCATTTGATGGGCAGTGATTCACCGGAATCATTAAATTCATAAAATCTTTAATTATTTAAATTTTTTTAGCTGCTGCTCCCGTGGGTTTTTCTACTTCTTCTATTGATGAGGTTCTTTATGTTTTGGTTACGAACTCTATTGTGCAAGTGCATCTTGTTTTCTCATTTCTAGTGCTGAACTTTGTTCAATTCTAAGCAGATCATTTTTCATAAAGAGGATGAGCTACCTGCTACATTGTCCATTATGGCTCTTCTTCTTATTCATTTGATTAGTCGTAATTCATAGAATAAATAAATTCATTAGGAAGAAAAATTTTAATTTTTTTTAGAGCATGGCTTGTTGAATTTTGGCCTGCTACATTGTCCGTTGGTGTTTTTCTTGTTCTTGATTTGGTGGATAATGATTCATGGTAATTATTCTTTATTCCCTTCTGCTTTCATTTGTGCTTTCCTCTTCCTCAGATAGGGTGGTAATTATAGGTATCATTAAGTTGATAGGTGTCAATTGCTTTCAAAGAGTAGCTTTATATCTTGGCTCTGGGATGAAAACAAGATAGATGCTCGATAACCGTGGTAGAAGGCCACGGTTTTGTGTTATACCGATCTGGCTATGTAGTTTGGCATTGGTTCACTTGTTTCATTGGTGCATTGCCATTCTGGCTGTGTTTTGACGTTAATTAGTCATCGGCATGGAAATAGTGCATTATTACTTATTACGTTTGAATCTTACTATCTGTTACTATTTGTTTTTTCTTTCTCTTTTTCCAAAAATTTCTCTTATAGTTTCATTTTGTGTTTGCTTGAGCTAATTAGGTTCATGTTGATTT
The DNA here is from genome assembly GCF_000471905.2 of Amborella trichopoda. The sequence continues at coordinate 1,809,117 of NW_006500351.1, forward strand.
TTCACTCCGTCTTGATTTTTGTTTTGTTTATACAAACTGAGATGCCCTTGGTTTTTTAAAGTCTTTGCTTATTCTTTGCAACCTGGGGACATTGTGCCCATGGTTCTTTTAAACCCTTCTAAGTCTCATTTGCATTTTACTCATTTTACTTCTTAACATGATCCATTGCAGTTCTTTTTATTAAAAAAGTGTCGTTCATTGTCAAGGATGGGTCATTTGGTCATACTCTTTTTTACAGACTTTTATGTCGCTATTTTCACCTGTTTGTTTCCTATTGTTACATATGTGTGGTTGCATCTTTGGATATGGGTGGAGGCTAGGGCTAGTAAGGAAACCCTTGCTGGTTGTCTGGACTTTAGCAACTGTTTAGCTGTTGTTCAAAGATCCCTATGGTCCTTGCATTTGAACTTGTATTGGATCTCAATAGTCCTGTTTTTTACCCCTTGAAGTATCTTCTTCTGAAGAGAAAATAAAGCAATGCAGTGATGACTCTGCTCATCTTTCTCCGTAGATACGGAAGCGAGACTGGACAGACCAAGGTGCTTTGCTTAAAGCAAGATTCAACTCGAAGCTTTCTGCTTGTGAAGCAGCAACCATGGTTCAGATCAAAAGCCTCCTATCCCTTAACTCTGATGCCAAATCTGCAAACCAATTATTGCGGTTTACCCTTGCTCAACTCTTAGATGCTGCAGATGCTTGTGTTGTCTCTTATTGGAGGAAGTTAAGGACATGTGAGAAGCTTTTCAGTTCCTTGCTTAGTGGGATATCACAGATAGCTGTTACACGTGGGGGCCACGTGCTGCGAGTGTTGCTTCTTCGTTTGAAGTCCCTGGTGCTAACAACATGTGCCCAGGTATGTTGTTTTATTATTATTGGTCAAATTGTATTCTTGTTTTCATGCTCAATAAACTCTTAGGCTATTAACAAATATAATATGAGTTATTCCTGAAACAGGCTGACAGTTGGGGAAATAGCCAATGTGCTATATTTGAGAGTGTTACTAGAACATGCCGTGAGATAATTGAATTTGGTTGGAATCAAGATAAGGGGTCAGTTGAATCTTTTATCTTGGCACTGGCAACAAGTATACGCGAGCGGAATGATTATGATGAACAGGTTTGTGGATCCACTTAGATGTCTTTCATTTTTTGTTTCATCTCTATATTTGCATTAGTTGGATATTTCTTTTGTTGGTGGAAATAGGGGTGTGGATGGTGCTTATAAGGAATAGCAGGTTGTATTCATGGTTTAATTTTAGAAGATTTGTTAATTAACACGCTATTTTCTTTTAAGGTAAACACAATAGATATTCGTTACTAGCCATTTTTTTTCCTTAACAAATATAAAGCTTCATCTAATGTTTTATTTGGTTAGCATCTAAGAAGCACAAAAGTTCGTCAAGTGCAGTCTTTTCTTTGTTCACATCTGATCATATTTTCTTTTATTTTTTCAAACAAATGATAATTCTATTACAAGAAGAATTGTACAATATTGTTCATCCAATGCCTAAATTCACCACTCCAAACATATAGGTTAAAGGTGATAGTTTTTTAATTGGAATTTGCTTCAGTTTGGTTCATTTTACTTTGGACTCTTTCTTTGGGTTTCCAATTATCATTTGAGTTGTCTGTTATATCCTTTAGTTGGTCAATGAGATAGACAAAACTCGAGGTGAATGAACAAATCATGGGCCTTGGTCTCAAGCTTTTTTTTTTACTTCAAGCATTAGAATTTGTGCTTATGTTCTCTATCAAAATCACGATGATTCACCACCATCTTGAGGCATTTGTTGCCATCTTGCCTATTCCAAAGCCTAGAATGTTGTAGAAGTCGTCTATTTTTGAAGCTCCTATGATGATAAGTTTCATTTTCTCTTTTTTTTTTTTGGATAAAGTTAACTTTTAATTATAGAAATAAGAGAATATAGAGTAAAGAGAAGAAGGGCTTTCCACAGGCGGAAAGCTCACAATACAAAACCCTTATGAAAAAGGGGGGTGAGAGAGAGTAGAATCCAAAATCAACCTTTTTAAAGGTTACAATGACAGTAACAAAGCAATTGACAAAAGTATGTTGATCCCAAAGTTTAGCTCTGCTCCATCTTTAGCGAGTGTGTCGGGTGCTTGATTTCTTTCCCTCCAGATATGCCTCCATGAGGCAAGCATATCCCTGCAAATAAAGTGAAACTCGTCAAAAATATGGGCGAGGGTCCATGGCGGGGAGAAGATTTTGATGCCCAAGCAATAACATTCCTGGCGTCTCCTTCAATGGTGAGGAACTCTGAATGGAAAGGGAGGGTAAGTTTAAGACCTTTGAGAAGCGCAGTTGCCTCAGCCTCCATTGACTCTGAATGGCCAATAAATTTAGATAGGAATGCTAAAGTTGTGCCTGCACTGTCCTTGAGGATAGCCCCAATGCCGGTAGGCCCAGGGTTTCCTAGCGAGTTGCCATCGAAATTAAGTTTGAGGTGTCCTGGCTTAGGATGACTCCAACAAGAACTTCGAGGTATGCCTTTACTGTTATGCTGTAAGATTGCAGCTCAATCATGGAGGAAGCCTGTGGGAGGAAGTCCTTTGAAGACCTTGTGATTTGTTGCCCAAAACACAACAGAGGATTTGAGCTTTGTGGAGGTATTAGACCATGGGGAGGATTCTCCCCTAAAAATTCTATTGTTTCGTTCAATCCAAATAGCCCAGATAGTAGCTCCCACCGCTGTTTTCCACAGTAGAATCCTTGGCTTAGGCCATGGGTAAGGTTGAATTGATGAAAAGATGAGGGGTACCATGGCAGGTAGAATCCACTTCACATGGACGAGTCCTAGCGACTTACCCCAAATAGCAAAAGCATACGGACAATGCAAGAACATGTGCCCATTGGTTTCCTCTTCTTCCAAACAAAGAGCACAATGATTTGGCATGGGGATGCCGTGTCTTTGAAGCATATCCACTGTGAGGATCCTCTGCCATAGAGCATCCACATGAGGACCTTAATCTTGGGAGGTGTGAAGGATGCCCAAGCCCCGACAACTATAGAGGGGGCAGAGAGAGGAAACGTTGGCGGTAGGGTAAGTTTTTGATAGAATGAGGAGATTGAGAAATCTCCTCAAGCACTTGGGGTCCAAACTAACTGGTCTTCTCCTAGTGGAGCAATGAACCAGAGGTGAAGGGATCTAGAGATCATTGTGGGATCTAGAGATCATTGAGAGGCCGTCTAAAGGTAGGATTCCATGAATGAGACTGACCTGTAAGGGTCATCTCTTCATCCACAGTGGCGTCAGGGGAGTAGGCTAAGGATACCGGTCCCTCAGAGGTTCTTGACCTAACCAGATGTCATGTCAGAAACGGACACGATCATCCCCTCCTAGGGTGCAAATGAGTACAATTTTTAAAGAGCTGGTAGGACGAGCATAGAGACCTCCAGAAACCTGAAGCTCTGTGGTTATTTCTAACCTCAGGGATCCAAGATGAGGAGGGGATTCGATATTTGTGCCTGATAATATCGATCCAAAGTTGATCACTTAGAGTGGCTAACCGCCACCACCACTTGCCAAGCAAGGCTAGATTATGTTTTTTCAACAATCTGATACCTAGGCCCCCCTGCCTCTTTGGTAGACATAATTTGTCCCAAGAAAGCAAGTGGAATTTGTGGTTGTTCCCTACTCACGACCAAAAGAACCTATGGATAAGCTCTTCGATTTGAGTAGCGACTGCCACCGGCATGTGAAAAATGGACATTTGGTGAACCAGAATATTAGCCAAAGTGGCTTTGATAAGAGTCGACCTTCCTGCTGGAGAGAGGAAACGACCTTTCCACCCTGCCAATTTTTGGTTGACTTTGTCTATAATATGCGACCATGATCTTTGTTTTGGTTTACTAATGCAAAGGGTTGACCCCAGATAATTTGAAGGTAGCTCTTCAGCCTCACACCCCTAGCTATCTTTAAGGACTTTGAGAGACGGAAAGTCTATGGCCACCCCCATCTTTTTTGATTTCTTGAAATTAAATTTGAACTCCATGGCGAATGCAAAGCATCTGAGATAGAGGAAGAGGTCATCTAATTCCTCTGGGTTAGCTTCGTTAAAAACCAGAGTGTCGTCCAAGGTGCGACCACAAGATCCTGATTCTGGAAGCAAAGTCATGAGCCATATCGGCTGTGTACAAATGAGAGATAGATTAACTGAAGACCTCCGCCGAGATTGCCAAGAGAAATGGGGAGAGTGGGTCTCCTTGTCTTATACCCCTAGAGGAGGGGAAAAAGCTTTGGGAGAACCATTTATAAGGATTGAAAAGTAAGGATTTGAGTAGCAAGCTCTCATCCAAGACCTCGTCCTAACCACAAAACCCATCCTGAGTTGGGTTTCTTCTAGGATGGTCCAATCAACGTTGTCGTATGCCTCCTAGTCAAGTTTGCAATATGCCTAGGAAAAGTACGGAAGGATAAATCCCCCATAGTGGGCCTCAGCCCTTGATGCGCGGAGAAAAGGTTTTTGAAGTAGGATAGAATGGCCTCTTCAATCTCCCTAGGTTGGTCCAGCACGGTATGCCCATCCAAGAGATGGGAGATAGTGTTATCCTGACGTTTGCAATTAGTTGTCTTATGGATGAAGTCGGTGTTCAGATCGCTCGGCTTAAGCCATTTGATCTTGGATCTTTGGAACCAGAATATCTCCTCTTTCCTGAGAATGTTCTGGTAGTCTAGTTTGAGCTAAATCCTATTATGATGCTCTGAATTTGAGAGGGGTCCGGATTCTTCAAGCAAGTCTTGAATTGACTGAAGGGTAGCTTTTTTTTTGGGATTTAAAGGATCTCGGAAGGCTACTACTCCAAGTTTTGAGAATGGATTTAAGAAGCTGAAGGTTTCCTTTGAAGTCTGAACCCTGCCCACCCTAAAACCAGGTTCGCTAGTGATTTCCACCAAATAGGGAACAAGAAAGAACAAGGATTCTCTTCAAGCCAGGACAACTCAAATCTGAAAGGTTTGACGCCTCTCATAACTAGGTGGGTATCTAACAGTAAAGGGCAGCGGTCAGAGGTGGGTTTAGGTAGGGCAATGACGCGGGATCCAGCAAAAGTGGAGTCCCAATCTAGGGAGACAAGAAAATGGTCCAGCTTAGAGGGAGAAGAGTTGGATGAATGGTTGGACCACGTGAACTGAGTTTCCTGAATGGTTAAGTCCAAAAGGTTATTATGAGATACGAAGTCAGAGAAACTTCGCATGGTCGGAGTGATTCTAGATGAGGTGTTTCTTTCAAAGGATCATCTTTCACATTGAAATCCCCACTGAGAAACCAAATAGGATGGGGTAAAGTGGCAATAAAGTTTAACTCGTCCCAGAAAGAAGGTCTCAGGGATCCATATTGGGACCATAGATGGTAGTGAATTTCCATTGCAGGCCATCGGAAATTCTGGAAGAGAAGGGAGACTGAAAAAGTCGCAATGTGAGCTTGAGAAATGGTATGTGCAGTTGGGTCCCAAATCACCCAAATGCCCCCCCGAGGCCCCTAGGGTAGGGAGAGCTTCTCATTGGTAAGGACGATGGCCCCATACCTGTTTAACCTATTGGAGAGTAGGAGCAGGCAGTTTAGTTTCAGTAAGAGTAAGGATAGGAGGGTTGAATTTGTGGCAGAAGTCCCTAACAGCATGTTTTTTAGGTGGGAAGCCTAACCCACAAATATTCCTGGAGAAAATTAACATTTAGAGGAGCGAAGGAAAGAGGAGATCCTCGGGGATCGCCTAACCAGAGTCCCTTGAGAAATTGGATCAGGGGAAGAAGGTAGGAGAGAGACGGAGAGATTTGGAACTATGTCGTAATTAATGGTACATACCCAGTTAGCCATTTTCTCCTTAAATGGTGGAAGACACGATTTTGGGGCAAATGAGAAGATGGTTCTTAGAGCTAGAGTTCAAGGAGGTGGATTTTGGTCTCGTGTTGCATAGATTCTGAATGACATGAAATAGAAACATGGCTATGGCCCAAAGTGACAGGTGGCATTGTAGTGTAGATGGTGTATAATATAAAAATTTTCCTCTTTCTTATTATTACCAACAATTCTATTTACATGAGCCACTTATAATGCAAAAATATGGGAGGAAAGAAATAAAACCCTACTACAATCTAAGGATTGACTCTTATTGCCCAAACATAAGATTTTATTTACAAAATAAAATAATTACAGGAATATAATATGAAGCAAGAACTGGGAAGCCTTCTTATCGGGAACCAAGGACTTGATACACCCCTTCCAGATCACCAAACCAATGGTGCACCAATCTATGGTCCCTGCTGAATCCTCTTCAAGATGGGAAGTATACTATGGAAAACCCTAGTGTGTGTGTGTGTGTGTGTGTGAGAGAGAGAGAGAGAGAGAGAGAGAGAGAGAGAGAGAGAGAGTAAGAAGTAGAGTCGAGTAGAGTAGTGAGGTAGGTAGTACGTACTTAGTTAGTAGTTACGTTACGGTAGGTAGTAGTAGTAACGTCGTACGTA
>NW_006500351.1:1820516-1885253 GCF_000471905.2 Amborella trichopoda
GAGAGAGAGAGAGAGAGAGAGAGGAGGCCAATTTGAATTTTTGGGAAAATGAGTTGGAGTGGTTTTGCAATAAATTTAATTTGGGGCCCCAATTTCAACAGGGAATGAAATTGAATTTGAAAATTGAAGACATCTTGAGTTTCAATTGTTCATGGTTTGCTGAGATTGTTTGTGGATGTTTATCTGGCTTGTAGTCGGCATTCATATCATTTAGAGAGAGGCTTTTGTTTGTAATTAATGAAGGGGCCTGATGTATTGCACGATTTATAGGCATTAAATTTGTTGAGTCCTTTGTTTTCCGTTTCTTGTCATGGATACCCTCATGCCTGCATATAATCTGGACATGCCTGTGATAGAGGTTATGTTGTTTTCCTATGTGTCTCACATAGATACCCCCTTCATTTGGTATATTTTGATTTCTAGTGTATCTCACACCAATACATGATGCATTTCCAAACATGTGTGCATTGAGGCACTCTAACTTGGATGTGCATGCTACTTTGCTGTTTGGTTCTCTTCTAAATTCCATGTCACATGTGTTCTTTTATTGCTCCTTCCTCCTCTTATGTTGTCACCAAACATTATATCATATGTATGCAATCTGCATTATTTTTGCACATGTTTTTATGGTATCAGAAAGATATGGCATCCATTTTCAAGTATACTCTTGTTTGCTAATGTTGCCCTTTCAGCATATGGTATTTTGTTTTGTTTTCCTGCAACTCTGTTCTGTTTTTGAGTTCTGCATGTTTGTAGCTCTAGTTTCATGCTAATTCATAATTTGTAAATTTAAGGAGCAAAATTCAACTTTTTCTCTGCAGATTCATTGCAACATGATTTAGTATTGTAAATTTAAGAAGCAAAATTCCACTTTTTTTCTACAGCTTCATTGCAACATGATTTAGTATTTTATCTTTCCAGGAAGGAAAAGAGAAACAGGCCATTCCTGTTGTACAATTGAATGTAATACGCTTGCTGGCTGATTTAAGTGTTTCTGTTAACAAGTCGGAGGTCATAGACATGGTGTTGCCTCTGTTCATAGAAAGCTTAGAAGAGGGTGATGCTTCGGCACCTAGTTTATTGCGTCTCAGAGTATGACTATGTTATGTTCCATTGAATTTCTGGTTCTTTATCTTTTACCTTTCGAATGGCATCTCCTTTGACTTTGTAGTTGATACTTAAATGGAGACAGATGCGTGAAATAAATTTGTGGAAATATTGCAGCTTCTTGATGCAGTGTCCCGCATGGCAAGTTTAGGTCATGGGAAATCCTATCATGAGATAGTGATTTTATTGACACGGAATTATCTGGATAAACTTTCTTATGTTGGATCTGTTGAAAGCAAAACATTGGTTCCAGAGGTCACAACAGAACGTGTAGAGGTTTGCATCTTTGTTTAGTAGTACATGGTTGAAGTTTGTGTGTGAAGAAATATTTGGTTTTCTTATAAAAGATATTTAGTTCTCCTATAATGATTTGCTAATTGATTCGACTACATTCTAGACTCTTCCTGCAGGATTTCTTTCAATTGCTAGTGGTCTCACTGACTCCAAATTGAGATCTGATTATCGTCACCGGTTACTAGTTTTGTGCTCTGATGTAGGGCTAGCTGCTGAATCAAAAAGTGGGAGGTAAGTTTCTACAGTGATATGATAAACACTTTCTTTTCCTTGGGCTTCTTGTTTACTCCATTCTTGAAAGTCAGTGCTGTCTTTTCTTCATCCTTTTTTTTCCCTGAAAATGTTCCCAAATGATTATTCTTCATAATGTGTATTTGCTCTTTTTTGCTGTTCTGCTTTTGATGTCCTATTTTTTATCAATACAGGAGTGGTGCCGATCTTTTAGGTCCTCTTCTTCCTGCAGTTGCAGAAATTTGTTCTGATTATGATCCTACCCAAGAAGTAGAGCCAACACATTTGAAGCTCTTCCGCAATCTGTGGTTCTACATTGTGCTGTTTGGGTTGGCACCTCCAATTCAAAATAGCCAATCACCAACAAAATCAATCTCCACCTCACTGACTAGTTTGGGAAGCCTTAGTGCAATGGCACTTCAAGCTGTTGGTGGACCTTACATGTGGAATGCACAGTGGTCAGTGGCTGTTCAACGCATTGCTCAAGGAACGCCACCCCTTGTAAGATTAAGTTTTAATGTATGATTGAACAGGTTTTATTTATTTCTCTAAAGATTTCTCATGTTAATGAATCTCATGTGGCTGCATTTCTTGTTTAATTGAAGCTTCATGTCCATAGCATGTTTCTTCAATTGCTGCCATGTGAAGTTTTTCAATCTGCATTTTATGACGTGGGGACTTAGTGCTCCATAGTTTTTCTATGCCTTTCTAAAATTACTATTGTTGAAGCATGGGCACTTCATATATATGCTAGTTATATGGGTGAGCTTCTTAAGGGTAGCTTGGCACTAACTGAAGTCTAATATGGTGGAATGTCTTGGCTTGGTAACTGAGTTGGAAATTGTGGTTCCTAATAGTCTCAATTAGACACTATCTGTACCAGTATGAATGATAGAACTGGATTTATTAGATTGTCTGTTGATGTATTCTCTTAGCAAACTACAGGAAAGAAGTAATTTTCCCCCCTTGTGAATTTCTTACTACAAACATAATACAGGTTGTTAGCTCTGTGAAATGGCTTGAAGATGAGTTGGAACTTAATGCCCTTCACAACCCTGGAAGTCGTAGAGGTAGTGGCAATGAGAAAGCTGCTGTAGCTCAAAGAGTTGCTCTTTCTGCAGCTCTAGGTGGTCGAGTGGAGATTTCCGCAATGAGCACCATTTCAGGTCAAATGAAATTTCTTGTTTGAGTTCCAATGAACTATTTTTTCCCCTTTGATGTTCTTTTTTATTTTTCAAGGTTTCTTAGCTGGCACTTTTCCTGATTTATTTTGTAATATTAGCTATATTTGCTCCTCTTAAAGTTGCATATGTTTTGGCAGGCGTGAAGGCCACCTATCTCCTTGCTGTGGCCTTTCTAGAAATTATACGTTTTAGCTGCAATGGTGGCATCCTTAATGACAAATCTAATCAAAATGCATCTAGGAGTGCCTTCAGTTGTGTTTTTGAGTACCTTGAGGTTCCAAATTTAGCACCAGCCGTCCTCCATTGCTTGACAGCAATTGTACATCGGGCTTTTGAAACAGCACTGGCCTGGCTGGTAATCTCTTCTTTGCTCTGTTGGAATCATGTGGACTGGAAGATATATTAGGATTTATCTTGAAAAATGCCCAAATGTTGACTATAATGGTAATTTCTGGGCATGTTGTGGCATGTTGTATAAATTTCATTTGAACTTCGAAATTCTGGCAATCAAAGGTCGCTAAAATTTATTAGCCTTTTAAGGCATACTTTTCTGTTGGCATTTGATATGACTATCTTATAAGCATAAGTTCTTATCTCTTTCTCTATCTATATTCTTTTTGGCAACTGAATTGAAAGCACTGTGTAATTTTTTTTTACAATTGCTATGCATCTATGGGGTGGGGTACTTAACTACTTAATAGAAAACCTAAAAAGCTAAGGGAATAGTTGACATTCTGAACTAGCGATGTTTTCTTAGAATGAGAATATTAAAGTCATTGAGAGAGCAAAGTCCAGTGTGGCACATACTGGTCTCTCCACAGATTAACATGGATTCACTAAACTATTAGGAATCACTTGCCTCCACATAGACATGGAATACCAGACAAGTTGACAAGGAATATTGACATTTTGAAGGGAAACTACCTTATGTTCTCTTTCTTTTGATCGAAATTATCTATATTTTCCAAGTGGCTACGGGGTTCAAAGTCAACATTGAACAATTGAAAATGATGGGGGTGGCACTCGCCAACGCTGAGATCAGAGAGCTTATCCCTAATTGGGAGTGCAAAGTTGAGGATCTACTCACAACCTACCTTGGTTTGCCTTTGGATTGGGAAAACCCAAAAAGAGACAATGGTCTCATGTAATAGACAAGGTCGATAGGCGTCTGGCAGGATGGAAAGGGAGATACCTTTCTCAGGCTGGTCGCTCCATGATCAAAGCAACCTTGGCAAATACTGCTGTAGACCTCAGGTCTCTGTTCCATATGCCAACATCAATGGCCAACCACCTAGAACAATTTATGAGGAATTGTTTTTGGTCGGGACAGGCAGAGTAAACAAAATACCATTTAATCTCCTGGGACAAAGTTTACTTACCCAAACACCAGGGAGGGCTAGGGATAAGGACCCTAAGGAAACATAACTTGGCCTTTTTAGGGAAATGGTGGTGGCGCCTAGCCACCCAGACTGATTCACTCTAGGCTCAGGTCCTACACAACAAGTATAGGATTTCAGAAGGTACCTGGTTGCCTGAGAGGATCTCTCAGAGCAGGGCCTCAGGATTGTGGAAGTCGCTCACCTCCTCCTCTCTTTGTTCAAAAAATTCATCAGGTTTCATCCAAGGGAAGGTACAAAAGTACGATTCTGGTAAGATCTTTGTCTAGGACACACTCCACTAAGGTACCTCTTTCCATCCCTCTACTCTTTAGCCACAAACAAAGATTCCACCATCGCGGAGGAAATGGTGCTAGCAGGAGGCCGAAGAGTGTGGAACCCTTCGTTTAGAAGAAACCTCTCTGAAGAGGCTCAACAACTTTGCATCGCATTTTCATCTCACTACAAGGGAGGGACTCGATGGTATGGTCTCCTACCGCCTCTATTACCTTCTTAGTGACCTCTTTTTTCAAAAGAATTACCCAACCCCCCACCTTCCCTCTTAACGCAACCTCTGTCCTATCCAAGGTCTGGTCCACTGTAGCCCCTCCCAAAGTGCAGACTTTCAACTGGATAGCGTGCTCCGAAAGGGTACTCACAGTTGACCAACTTGAAAAGAAAGGGGTTCCCATCCCTAATAGATGGGCCATGTGCTTGAAGACGAGGAATCAAATCCTCACGTCTTCATTCGCTGTCGGCTAGCCCGCAACCTCTGGGGTCAAATATTTCAGCTCTTTGGCTTTCAATGGGTTACACCTCCGACAGTCAAGGACCTTGTATCCTCGGACATTGGCCGAATGTTGGACGTATCTTATGGAAGGCTACCGTGGCAGCCGCCATATGGGTGATCTGGGTAGAAAGAAACGCCAGGATATTCCATGGCCATAATATCCAAGGCTCAACACTTTTTCACAAGGTTATGTCCTTAGTAACTTTCTAGGCCTCCAACCACAGAATCTTTTCCGGTGTTTCTGCGAACACTTTCCTCAGCTAATGGAAAAACATCTTGTACCACCAACAATGAAAGGTACGGAGAACATACAACTGCAGCCACCTCCAGAAGGTACCATCAAGCTCAATTTTAATGGTTGTTCTCTGGGAAACCCCGGCCCCGCGGCCCCGCAGTTGCTGGTGGCGTCTTCAGAGACCATCATTGTAATATTCTGTTCACCTACTTCGAGTATCTAGGTCACGAAGACTCTCAGTATGCCGAAGCCATGGCCTCACTGTTAGGCCTCAAAAGCTTCAATCAGTATTGGGGACAACACCTTTTAGTGGAGCGAGACACACATAATATTTTGTCATGGGCAGCCGGGAGGTCCACTTCTCCATGGTACCTTGCTTCGATCTTTGATGAGATTGATCAGATTTGCAAGGATATATCTAGAGGACGTCAAACGAGTTCACCGATCTTCTGGTGAAGGACGAGGCTAGGGCCCAAGTAGAAGACCATACCCGGTCCATCTCCTTTTTTGCTCTAGACCACAGAGGGTACACGGACTAGAACATCTCTTTGTAAACGGGCAAATCTATAAGCCCATTTTTGTAACCCCACTGTAAATCTATTGTGTTTGGGCAGACCTATAGACCTATAAGCTCTTTCTTGTACAGGGTCTGACGACCTATTTTTTACCGAGAGACCCGTCTAGTGGGTACTCTCGGCTTACCACACAGATGTACTCCAAACTCTTCATATCAATACAATAGTTAACCTTTCTCAAAAAATAAAATAAACATGTTAACATTAAAAATAAAACTTTTTTTTAAGTAAGGGTGTGGTTTGCACAAGTTTGCAACCTTAAACAATCAAAGGAAGGCACCCCTCCAAAATTTATAATAGAATGTAACTTTGGTGTTAAAATCTCTTAGGATGACCTAAGAATCTATTTTTGTCTCTAATTATAAAATTGGAAACTCAAAAAATGGTTCAAATCAAGTAGATCTATAAATTCATGAAAATCTTGAAAATGGAACGTTCAGATAATGATATATAAATACATGAAAATCTTGATAATGGAAAGTTTAGATAATGTGTTGCAAGATGCATTATTTTTGGCACTCAAAATCTTATTTATTTTATTTCAATACATTTCGATGTCGAGATGATAAATTAGAGCAGGGTCTAACATGGACAACCTTTTTTTGATGGATTTTTGGAGTGCACCTTAATTCTACAATTTAAGGTTGCAACCTTATGTGAACTTTTCCTTTAAGTAAAAGGTAAATTACATGTTTCTGTACTCTAGACAAGACAGGTCAGTTTATGGTTCTGTCTCTAGAAAGAAGATGGGTTATTTCTTACAGCAAGAGAAAATTTAAGAAAATTGTTAGTCTCAACGCCTGTGCTATGCTGAGAGTGTAACAAAATTCAGGCAACAACATCTCCTTGGCTTGAGTATCTGCCTGTAGCATTAGCCTCTCTCCAACCAAGCTGGAAGGAGACCATAAGTGAACTAGTGATGTCACAGATTTGGTCAAACATGGGTACAAGTCTCTAAGGGCATGGAGTGGACTTGGAAACTCAGGCAATGGCGTGCGTGGAATTTCCCTCTAGAATTAAAAGGTTGCCCCAACCAGGGTTGGACACCTTGATGTCTTGAAATAATGCAAGTGCTTCTGCAACAGTGGAGTTCATGGTTCTGGTAGGGCCTGAAAAGATAAGAGGGTCAATGCCAGCAGGCCTTTGATAGCCTAGGGAGCAGCCATCAAAGTTCAGTCTTATGAGTTCCACTTCTTGGGGGATTCAGTGACTCGATCTTGAGAGCCTGGTTTGAAAAATTTGGTTCCAATGAAGCTCAAAATCTGCATGTGACCAACTGCGAAAATGCTTTTGCTGTTGGCCCCAGAAGATTACCAGTGAGATATTATGATCTTTGATTATGTGTACGTCAGAGACTCTACCTTCAAATACCTAGCAATGTGCTCCAGCCAAAGTGTAGCCCTCTAAAGGAACACATCCACGGAAGTGAATGGTGGAATGAGTACCCTGCAAACAGCTGCTGAACGTATGAATTGTTTATAGAAGAGCACAGCCCTGACCAAATTGACAAAGGATGGAGGCCCAAATGATGGCTGAATCGGGGCATTGGAGAGAAAGGTGGTCACTGATTTTCTCCTCCTTGCACATTATGCATCGGTTAGCATGGGGATGCCACCTAAGGTTGTCTTTGAAAACTACCAATTCTTCTATCAACTGGGAAAAGAAGAAATAAAGCTGCAAATTTATTTAAGTTTGATACATAGGAGACCAATTGATCTCAAAAGTAGGGACCTTATTTTCACAAATCTCATACTTGGTTGGATTTTCCACTCTCAATGCTTATGGCTTTTGGTATTCTTAAGTGGTTTCTTGAGAAAAATTGTTTCCTTGTTACTTGAGTTCCTGTTTTGACTCATGTAGATACTCTAATAGGTGTTTCATGTAAGTGAAAAATATACTGAAAACTCACTTGGAAGTGACAAAATCTTGCTGTTCTTGAGACTCACAAACACGCTATGGAATCTCTAATTTCTTTTGGCTTGTTGTCCAGGCATTACTGCCAAATATTTTGCCATTAATGGGCCTTAATGCCCTTTCCATAGTTCATGACATAACTTAGAGCTAAATTGAAGTTCCTTGTTACTAATAAGACTCCTAAGGTAAGATTTAAAGAAGATCACTTTGTAGGATAAATGGCTTTTTTAGTACTGCTATCCCACTTCTTTGATGTAGGAAACATGTTCTCAGGTGGCATTTCCATTCACAAACTAGTGTTGCCATGGAGATATCTACACACCTAGTGGCAAATTATCTCATGGTCTTCTCTCACATTTGCTCCTATGGGTACTTGGCATTTTTTGCATCTAACCACTTACATAAGTAAACAACTGACCTTGGAGATTGGATTTATTGTCCTCTTTCCAATAAAAGTTTCTCATTACAACTTAATCAATTCAGGCAGGCTGTTTTTTTTTTTTTGGGATAATAGGTGACATTATATTAAGTATATGGATTAGCATCAGCACCCCACATGTTGGGTGCTCTTTATATCAAGAAGTCAAGTATTGTTGGGAGCTGTATGCACAAAAAATCTCACGTCTTAAAGCAGTGTTCACGAAAAAGGAAGTGAGGGTAGCAAGAAGTGGGGAGGAAGTAGAAAGTGGAGAGTTGAAGAAGGAAGAAAGTAGAGGGGAAGTAGGGAAAGCCTGCATGGAGACCGTGAAGAGCATGAGTAGTACAGAGGGGGAGAGAGAGAGAGAGAGAGAGAGAGAGAGAGAGAGAGAGAAGAGGGAAAACTACACATGCACACATTATATATGTCTATGAATATATATATGTGGATGGGATGGGAGAATGGATGGATGGGTGGCAGTCAAAAGAGAAATAAAGGTGGCCTTCCACAACATAGATAGATGGGTGGATGGATAGCAGTCAAAAAAGAAATACAGGTGGCATCCCACAAACCTGGGCGCAACCCAAAGAAAACCTAAAAAGGATAAAAAAGCAGTTAGAATCCTCAAAAAATCAGGGCTTTGCTGTGGCGGATATGAGTGTGGCTCCTTGCTTTGCCAACGTGTCAGCTATAGATTTTGCCTCCTGCCATATATGACAAAAGTCAACTTGATGGAATGGGATGGGAGGATGGATGGATGGATGGCAGTCAAAAAAGAAATATAGGTGGCATTCCACGAAATAGATGGATGGATAGATAGATAGATAGATAGATAGATTGATAGATCAATAGATAGATGGATGGATAACAATCGGAAAGCAAATATAAGTGGCATCCCACATACCTGGGCGCAACCCAAAGAAAACATGTAAAGGATAAAAAAGGAAGTTAGAATCCTTAAAAAATTAGGGCTCCTTGCTTTGCCCACGTGTCAAGTATAGAGTTTGCCTCCTGCCACATATGACAGAAGTCAACTTGAGGGCTTTGAGGATACCATTTACTTCGGCGTACTTCGAGGCTCCAAATCCAATGAGAATGGAGAGATAATCTAAGGTGGATCCCTTTGTGTTTTTGATAATGCCACCTGTGCCACTCATGCTTGGGTTCCTTGTGGAATGTCCATCAATATTGACCTTTGTAATCTCATGGGGAGGGGGAATCCAAAGTTTGCATTGAGGTGGGCATGATGGCTTTGATCGAGTGCTATTTTTTCAATTGGGCTCAATCAGGTTTGGAGCAGGCCTTGAGATATTTGTTGTTTTTGGCCCAAAAGATTGTGAGATCTGTGGCTTTTTCTACAGTTGCATTTGAGCTACTCTCGAGTTCTTAAAAGGTTCTAGCGTTCCTCTCCCCTTGTATTGACCTAAGAGCAGCAGCAATGGAGGCTTTCCAGCGGAAGAGACCTATCGAGGTGTAGGGCCATGAGAAGTATAATGAGAAGAGGTTTTCGATGGTCCTAGGGGTGACCCATTCTCTTGAATGTTTGGTCCAATGTTCAGATGTGGTTGGAATGGAGGAGTATGTGGGAGTGAGTTTCTTCTTCGTCTTCACGAAGAGGACATCTATTAGCAAGGTTGTAAGCCAAGCTTTGCTATGGGAAGTCTATGGTTGGGATGATGCTAGATCAAGAGCTTTATAAAAAGAGGTAAAGGAGAAAATCTTTGATTGAGATTGAGAGATGACCTTTCCTAGGACTACCTTAAGTTTGGAGGGTAGGACTTGGTTAGGATTTTGTAAGTGGAATTGAGAAGACTAATGATCCTGAAATCTTTTAGCTCCCCTGAGTTTAGCTACGAGAGCTAGGAGGGTTCAATTACTTCCGTTGTGAAGAAGGCCTCTCTTGTGGAATTCATTGAAGCACATCAAAAGACATCATATTCTAGGACCTATTGAAAAAGGCTACGGGGTAACCATCAGATCTTGGGGTTTTGTCTCAGGCCAGGTCTGTAATGGCATCCTTGATTTCATTTAAAGTGAAAGGCCTCTCTAGCCAGAGTGAATCTTGTTTTAGGAGGGATTTAAAGGAAAGTGGACTAAATAGGGTCTAAGATTAGAGTCTTTGGAGAGTAGAGTTTTGAAAACTCAGGTCACTGTACTCTTGACCTGTTGCGGTGGGGTAAACATTTGGTCAGCTATTGAGATTTGGGTAATGGCATTTTTTCGATGCCTAGAATTGGCCATTTCATGAAAGGAAGTTGTGTTGCTGATATGTGGCATTTAACCAACTGAACCTAGACCTTTGGTACCAGTACAGTTCCTCTTGTTTGAAAGTTTTAAGGAGGTTCAGAGTAGTTGGAGCCCCTTCAGAGTCATTGGGTTTCGAGAGAGGTGTAGTCTCTTCTATATGGTCTAGTGTATGGATTCTTAAAATAAGAGCTCGGATTGTTGCCCTTTAGTTCCTTGGTGGGTTCTTTGCCAGATTTTGAGGTTTGCTTTTTCGAGCTGCAATATTTTGGATAGACTGAAACCAACCTAACTTTTAACTTGGAATGAGGACCACCAAGTGCGGGGCATAAGGGGATGCCTGATTGCTCGAACCAGTGAATCTTAAACCTAAGTGTTTTTTTTCGTTCAGGGGAGGTAGAGTATAGAGTATCTACATGATAGGCTTGTGATATGAGTGATTTTTAGGGGAAGCATATTATGTGGCATATGGGAACCGAGCTTCCCAGTCAATGGAAACCAAAAATTGGTGAGAATTGGTTTAGTGGCATGGTTAGACCAATTGTAAGAAGTACCTAGGAGAGGAATGTTAATTAGACAATTTCGGTTAATTAAGTCAGAGAAAACCCTCATACTAGCAGTTTTGCAACCTAGTCTGTTAATCTTAGAGGTCCATCTAGAAGCTTAGAAATCTCCTCCTAAGACCCATGGGATAGAGGATTGAGGAAATCCAAATTGAAGTTCTAGCCATAGGTTTTCTCTATCTTTGGGGTTGTTGGGACCATAGACGCCATTGAGCATCAACATTTCTAGATTCGAACATTCTAGCGTCTCCTTATGGTGACAATAATGGAAATGGTGGTGGACGAAGAGAGGAGATAGTGGGCTGTGGGATCCTAGAGGACCTAGATAACACTAGACGCTCCATTGAAGTCTAGTGTTATCCATTGGCAGGGTCTCTGTCCCAACACTTCCCTGTCTGTAAGAAGTTTTGGGAAAGTTTTCTTTTCGATGAGAGTTAGGATATCAAAGTTCTTCTTGGTCGGGTTTACTTCGCTCGGATCCCTCGACTCACTCGCCTCGTCGGAAGACCCTCAACCCATTCGAAGGCATTGATGAAGATCCCGCCACCTCGGCTTACTCCCCTTCATCCCTCTTCTCCCCCCTCCCCACCCTGCTCCTATTCTCGCCAATGGGTGTTCCTTTTCGCCTTCTCTTACTTTGGTGGCCCTCACCCCCAACCCCTCTTTCTCTTCCCCGTCTCGAGCTCCCCCTTCCCTGTCCCCCTTGGGTCTTCTTCCCGCTATCCTCCCTCCATTCCTCTCATTCTTTCGCGTTTAACCCCTTACTCAACCACTGCTTGTCTCAACCCCCTCTCCTCTTTGTTGGTCCTTCAGTCCTTGTTTTGGTGGACTCCCAGTTTGTCGAAGACATAGACTAATCCCAAGGCAATGTCAACCAGGTGCTCAAAGTTATGGGTCGTAACTACAAAGGCCCTCAACAAGCACTCCAAAATTTTCTCAAGTAGGACTCCCTCGAAGGCTCCAGAGCACAAGGCAAAGCGTGTAGGGATATTGCTAAAC
Organism: Amborella trichopoda; assembly: GCF_000471905.2. Next base: position 1,832,447 of record NW_006500351.1, read on the forward strand.
CTGCTTGTACCTTTAACTATGATCGAACCCCCCACCAACCCCCTTCCAATGCCGCCTCAGAGGTTGCTACTCCTTGGGACCCACCTTCGAGGCATCGTTCCTCTAGACTCCACCCTTCCAATCCACCTAGCCATGTTAATCCTTTCGTGGAATATCCGGGGTTTGGGACACCCGAGCAAAAGGAATGCAATACGAGATACTTGCATCTGTTATTGTCCCACCATTCTTACCCTTTTAAAAACTATAATGCCTCCCCCTCTCGTCACTAGATCTGACAAACTTGGGGCTGAAGGCCATGTAACTGGATTGCCCTCCCGACTGAGGGAGCTTTGAGTGGCGTCTGGATCGTCTAGGATTCGTCTCTCCATTCACTCTCCTTGTCTCACATCGGATCATTCTCTGCAACAATTGTGCTTTCAAGACTCACATACGACCACCCATGGAAATTCACGGCTGTCTATGGTCCCCACTATCCCTTCTCTTGGTGGTGCATTGGAGGCTACTTCAACATCACCAGGTGGTCATTTGAAGGCAATTCACTCTTTAAAATTACCCCGGTGATGCTCTTCTTCTCGGATTTCATCTTCAAACATAATCTTATAGATGTCCCTCTAGAAGGGGCCCATTTCACATGGTTCTACCACTCGACCTCCCCCTTCCTTTCTAAACTAGACAAATTCCTACTCTCTACTGAGTGGGACACCACTTTCCCAGGTTGTCACGCTTCGACCCTACCTAAACCAACCTCAGATCACTATCTCGACCTTCTAAATACCAAGCTTGGGTCCTGAGGGCCTAAACCCTTTAGGTTTGAATTGGCATGGTTTGACGAGCATTCATTCTCCCACCTCGTCCCTTTGTGGTGGGACTCCGTTGCTTCTTAGATCTCGGGCCGAGCTAGTTATTGCCTCTAGTGCAAAATTCAAATGCTCAAAGGTTCCCTAATAGACTAGAGGAAACAACTGCCCAGTAACTTCCAATCCCATAAAGATTCCCTCCTTTGGTCCATTTGGGATTGGGACGCCAATCAAAGAAAACCGAGTCCTAGTGGAAGTGGAGAGGCAATAGAGAGTTCAATTAAAAATAGAGTATCAGTCTCTATTCAAACAAGAAGAAATCTATTGGTACTAACGATCACCAGTAAAGTGGTTAAAACTGGGGGATCTCAACACCACCTTTTTCCACAAGATTGCGAATTGTAGGAGGTGAGATAACTCTATCACGCACATCAAAATTGGGGACTAAGTCTTCCAAGAACCCCCTGAGGTTGATAGGGCTATCCTCACATTCTTCCAAGACCTATTCTCTACCCCACCAGGCCCAAAACCCTCTATGGGTGACCTGACGTTTTTCTTCTCCAACGTAAAAGGGCCTCCTGGCTTGAGAGGCCCTTCACTGAGGACGAAATCCTTAGGGCCATAAAGCAGGTCAACACCGAGCCAGGGCATGACGGCTCCCTCGTTACCAGCAATGGTTTTTGGAGCTCTCTTCGTTCCCACTTCCTCTTTTTCTTTGAGGAATTCTACGAGACGGGTACTCTACACAAAGCTCTCAACGCAACGTTCATAGCCCTTGTTTCCAAATTCGAAGGGGCCGAGGAACTCAAAGACCTCCGCCTTGTAAGCCTTATCAGCAACACTTATAGAAACCTCTCCAAGGTCCTCACCTCCCGGCTCAGAGGGGTATTGGATTTTGTCATCTCCCCCTAGCGAGGGGCTTTTGTTAAGGATCACCAAATGCGTGACGGAGCCCTAGTAGCCCTCAAGTATTTACACTCAAGACATCTCTCCAAAACCCTTGGTATTATCCTTAAATTCGATTGGAAATGGGCATATGATCATGTCGACTGGGGGATCCTTGATGATACCCTATCTCGCATGGGTTTGGGCCCGCGGTGGAGGCTTTCAATTCATGGTTGCATTAGCAATCCCCCCTTCTCTATCTTAATCAATGGAACCCCCTAGGGGTTCTTCTTCTATTTTCATGGTCTCTGGCAAGACGCCCTCTTTCTCCCTTCCTCTTTGCAATAGTGGCTGAAGTTAATGCAAACCCCCACTTCTCTGTCCTAATCAATGGAACCCCAAAGGGTTCTTCCCCTGTTCTCATGGTTTCCAGCAAGACGACCCTCTTTCCCCCTTCCGCTTTGCAATAGAGGCGGAAGTTTTCACCTGCTCAATTCGAAGACTCTTCCATTCGGGTCACCTACATGGGTTCAAGATTCAGCTCACGACCTCCTTATTACCCACCTCCGGTACATAGATGACACGTTGGTCTTTTGCGAGCCTCCCCCTAGGAGGTCAACACCCTCCTTCTCTTCCTCAAGTGCTTTGAATGGGCTACCGGGTTTTAAATCAATATGAACAAGATAGAAAAGAAAGGGGTGGCTCTAGACCTCCCTTCTACCCATACCCTTGTTAACCTATGGCACTGTCTAGCCGAGAACCTCGCCTCCACCTATCTCAGCCTTCTCCTCTGTCTCGGTAAACCTAAACATAGACTCTGGGCCCACATAATTGACAAATTTGACTGTAAATTTGCTATATGGAGGGGCCGATATCGCTCTTTTGCTGGTCGAGCCACCCTTATAAAGGCCACTCTGTCCAATGTGTCCATATACTAGATGTCCCTCTTTCTTATGCTGGCGTCCATTCATGAAATTTCTTATGGGCCGGAGATGATTTCCACCGCAAAATTCACCTAATCTCCTGGCAGAAATCTGCTCATCACATTGCATAGTGGGGCTTGGCATTCGGGTGCTTAAGAAGGCAAACATGGCTTTGCTGGGAAAGTGGTGGTGGTGATACGCCACCCAAGAAAGCCACCTGTGGAAGAATGTGATTTGCCTCAAATATCACCTCCACAACCAATCCTCTTGGCTGCCAACCTGCAGGGCTACCAATAGATCCTCTTGCACGACCAATCCTCAGCATTGTCCATCCTTTCAAAAACTTTACCTGCTTCCATTCAAGAGCCAGCACAAAACATAAGGTTCTGGCTCGATCTTTGGATAGGCCAGTCCACTCTTAAAGACCTCTTCCTTCTTGCACTTAATCGCCAAGCCACAGTAGCTGACTATCTCCCTTCCAATGGGTCTCTAGAACCTGGAACCCCACCTTTAGTTGCGCACCCTAAGATGAAGAGCTGCAGGAATTTTAGAACTTTCCTCTCTACTTCGCTCCGCCTTTCTCTCTCTCTCACTGGACGAGACAAGATCATTTGGTTCCTATCACCTGCTGGTCAATTCACAGTCTTCTTCTACAAAAAGCTTCTTGAACCCCCCACCTTCTCCCATGTCTCTTTCCCAGTCACAACAAAAGCTTGGTCTACCATTGCCCCCCCAAAGATCAAGGTATTCACGTGGATAGCCCATGCAGAGAGGGTCCTCACGGTAGACCAATTCCAAAGAAGAGGTATACCTATCCCCGACCATTGCAGCCTATACCATTCTGCAGAAGAAACCAACACACACCTCTTTTTCCACTGCCCTTTCACATATGAACTGTGGGGTGCTCTGCTAGGACTCTTTGGTTGGGAATGGGTGACTCCTTGCTCGGTTCCCTCCCTCTTTTCCTCTTCCTCTCTCTTCCTTGGGCAAAATCTGGAATCATGCTTTGGAAGGCCTCAAAGGCTGCCTTACTTTGGACCCTTTTTGACAAGATCAAATCCCAGGTCATAGTCTGGGCCTCCAATCACCCCCCTATTCAAAGGCTTCCTGTCCTCAGCATTCCATCAGAATTGGCAGGCCTTGCTTCCCTGGAACATCAGCAACCTTCTCGTGCATCACTATGGAGGCCTTCTTAGGATGGCCTAGTTAAATTGAATTTTGATAAGCTGCTCCTTACATAACCCAAGCTCTGCTGGAATTGGAGGCCTTTTCTGAAATCTCCAAGGTTTTATCCTGGCCTCCTTCTTGAAACCCATTGGCCATGCTGATGCCCAGTCAGCAGAGGCGCTGGGCCTCCTCGAAGGCTATTCAACCCTTCCTGGAGCCATGGGCTGATAACCAAAGGTGACTCTGGGAATACTATCGCCTTGGTACCTGCTGCACATCTTCGTTGAAATTTTCCGCCTGACAAGCTGCCTCCCTTACTTCTGGAATCAGGCTTGGCGAGAGAACAGCACATACTCAAATGCCCTTCCCACTGCTGGTGCTACTTCAGCTAGCAATTGAGAGGATTTTTTTAGACTCGGTCACTTCTTAGATTGCAGCCCCTCCCCCCCACCTCCCCTTCTTTAGAATCCCCTCTCTTGTCTTCTCCCACCCTTGGAGGTGTTGTACAAAGCAAAACCCTCAGGGGGGAGCCAATTTTTGATGTACATAGCTTATTTTCTCTAAACACAACCTTAGGATTATCCATTTAGGGGTGATGCAGGAATCTATAAACCCCTTTGTGCTCCGTTTCTTCTTCCCGAACACCCCCTCGGCTGTTAATGCTAGTTGAGCTGATCTCGAGCTCCTCTTCTCGCATAATAATATTCATCTTCTCTTGATCTCCAAAATCATTCAATTATCTTACAATTCTTTGTACTTCTTCTTTTCTTTCTTCTTTTGGCTTATCTATCAAATGGGACAACATTTCTCTCTTAACATCGGCCGATACCACCCTGCGTACTACATCATCTGTAATACCAACCAAATGTTTCTTTATCCAATATATCCCTGCTGGATAAATATTTTCACAAAACTTGCATTCCGCCTTATTTCTATCTTTTGCCTCAAACAGAGGCATATTTCCAAGTTTAAAAAAAAGAGAGACATATTTCCCATCCTGATCACCTTCCTCATTTGAACAAGAAGGCATTGTGAAAAGGAGGAAAGTAGCATTAGAACCTGAAAGATTCAAAAAACCAAAACCCAATCTTGCACATGTAAGATGCAACAAATCAAAGGCCAATCTTGAGTAAAACCAAATCTTGAAGAAAAGCTATTAAGAAACCCAAATCCACATTGGAAAAAGTTTTAGACTCAAAATGTTCAAATTGAAAGTCAAAACAACAATTAACAATTTAAAAAAATTTTTTAAAAAAAAAGAAGAAAAAAGAAAGTAAGTTGAAACAAAAAAAAATTTAACTATTGGAAAAGACACCAAGCTAAAACAAAGTTTGTAGGAAAGTCATAAAGAAATACGAATCGAAACTAGAAAATTTGCAAATCCAGAAGGGCAAAAATAAAAGAATTGAAACTAGAAAAAAGAAGTATGGGAACCAAATTAGTGGTGAAAATATAGTTGCTGGGAGTGGGAGTGGGAGTGGGGATTGTCCCATGCCTAAAGTTCTCTACCTCGAGAGCGCATGGGATTGCTTGATTTGGATTGCGCTAGAATATATTTATTATGTATTATGTAGATTGTATATATACTTGGGAATTGGTCTAACAAGGGTGAGGACCTTGAAACTTTCCCTTAAGGCATCCCATGCATGGGTGAAGGAGCTGGGTTGTGGTAGGTAGGCAGCTAACATAAAACTTTACCAAAACATCATGCATCGTGAACTTGTAGAATCTACTTATGTTAGGGTGTTCCCCTGAAGTGACGTGCTGTACTGGAACCTGGGTACATTGAGAAATGAGCAAGGGTTAGCTAGAGCATTCCCCAGAAGTGACGCATTGCATCTTTCCAGGTTGCGATGAAAATAGGCAAGGGTTCCCGCGACATTCTGGATGAGCGAGGGTAACGAAGCTGGGTGAAGAGCATAGGTTTTGTCTAGCCACATAGAATATAAGAACGCTTACAAGTAAGGGTATGAAGTTAGTGGATACAATGAGACGAAGGAGAGTAAACATAGTCTGTCTACAAGAGACTAAATGGAAAGGAGAAAAAGCTAAAGAAATAGATGGTGGGTATACAAAAAAGGATAACAATGGAAATGGTGTAGACATAATAGTAGAGAAATATTTAAAAGATAAAATAGATAATGTCAAGAGAATATGTGACAGGCTCCTATTTATTAAATTTATATTAGGGGATGAGATAATTAACGTAATTAGTGCTTATGCACCACAAGTAGGATTAGAGGATAGAATTAAGAGAATTTTGGAAGGATATGGAGAGATGGCCTTTTTCAAAGGGGACTTAAATGGTCATGTAGGGAAGGACATGGAGAGATGGCCTTTTTCGGAGGGGACTTAAATGCTCATGTAGGGAAGGACAATAGAGGACCTGAAGGGGTACATGGGTTTGGTGAAAGAAATGAGATGGGGGAGGGTATTCTAGATTTTGGTATGGCCTACGACCTAGCAGTAGCAAATGCTTACTTTAAAAAGTATGATGAATATTTAATAACCTATAAAAGTGGATGACATAAAAGCCAGATAGACTTCTCCCTATTTAAGAAGGTAGATCAACCATCATGTAAAAACTGCATGGTTATCTCAGAAGAGTTTGACTACCCAACATAGGCTCGTGGTTATGGACGTTTGCAGAAAGATATGGAAGAGAAGTGGTGAAATTATTAAGTGTCAAAGAGCTAGATGGTGGAATTTAAAAGTGAGAAAATAAACTTATTTGGGGATAAATTAGTTAAAGAAGGAACATGGAACTTCTAACATGAGGTCAATCTTATGTGGAATGAGACGGCTGACTGTATTAAAAAAGTGACAAAAGAAGTTTTAGGAGAATCCTGATGGAAAAGAAATTTTGATAAGGAAACATGGGGGTGGAGTGATGAGGTTCAAAAAGCCATTAGCAAAAAATGATCATGTTATAATTTTGGTAGTGTAATAGAAATGATCAAAATTTAGAGGACTACAAAAATGCTAAGAAAAACGCTAAATAAATAATATGGCTAAACTTAAGGCATATGATAATTTATATAGTAAATTGGGAACAAGAAAAGGTGAAAAAGATGTCTTCAAATTAACAAAAATGAGGGCAGTCATAGATACATTCATAGGATTAGGATATCGGAAGTGAAAGAAGGCTTGAGAAGGATGAAGACAGGAAAGGCTTTATGACCAGATGGTAACTTGATAGAGGTTTGGAAGTGCATGAGGGACATTGGCATTGACTGGTTGACCAAGCGGTTCAATAAGGTGTTGAGAACAAGAAAATGGCCGACGAATGGAGAAAAAATACTGTGGTATCTATTTACAAGAACAAAGGCGACTTAGAGAATTGTGCAGACTATTGAGGGATCAAACTTATGAGCCACACCGTGACGCTGGGGGAGAGAGTGATTGAGCAACGACTAAGGCATGAAACGAGTGTATCGAAAAACCAAATTTGTTTTATGCCAGGGAGGTCAACAACCGAGGCTATTTTCCTACTTAAGCAACTGATTGAGAAGTTTAGGGCGAAGGAAAAATATCTGCACATAGTCTTTATTGATCTAGAGAAAGCTTATGATAGAGTACCTCTGAGATTTGATTTGGTGGGTGTTAAGAAGAAAAGGAGTTTCCAGACACTACATCGACTTGGTCAGAGATATGTACGGTGGTGTACGAAGAACTAGTAGATAGGTGCGTCAGTTTTTAGTGACAATAGATCTACATCAGAGCTTAACATCGAGCCTACACCTCGTTGTCTTAGTTATGGACGACTTAACTAGGCACCTACAAGATGAGCTACCGTGGTGCATATTGTTTGTAGATGACATAGTTTTGATTGAAGAAACACGAAATGGCGTCAACCCAAAGTTAGAACTTTAGAGGGATGCTCTAGAATCTAAAGGTTTTAAAATTTAGCCGGACTAAGATATAATATATACAATGCAAGTTTAGTAATGATAGAAGTAGAGACAAGGGAATAGTCAAGATTGATGGCCAGAAAATACCAAAAAAGGTGCACTTTCGATATCTTGGACGATAATCTCAGAAAATAGAGAGTTTGAGGAAGATGTCACACATAGAGTTAGAGTTGGGTGGGAGAAGTGGCAATCAAAATTTTATGTGATCACCGCATAGTAATGAAGCTCAAGGGCAAGTTCTATAGGACAGTTGTGAGACTAACTTTACTCTATGGAGCAGAATATTGCATGATAAAAAATCATATACCCATAGAATGAGTGTATCGGAGATGAGGATGTTGAGATGGATGAGTGGCAAGACAAGAAGGGATAGAATTCGAAATGAATACATTTTGAAAAATTTAGATGTGGCACCAATAGGCGATAAGATGAGAGAGAGTAGACTTAGGTGGGCTGCCCATGTGTGGCATAGACCCAGTACACCTGTTAGGAAGTGCGAGTTATTTTAAGTGGAAGGCTCAAAAAGGGGAAGAGGTAGGCCCAAAAGGATATGGTTGGATTTAGTGAAAAAAACAATGGGGACTTATGGCCTCATTGAGGGTATGACCTTTAATAGAGCAGAGTAGTAGACTAGGATTTGTGTAGCCGACCCCAATCAGTTGGGAAATGGCTTTGACGATGATGATGATATACTTGGGAATGCATGTGGTGTGCCCTTTGAGCATGTGTGTGTGCGCGTGTGTGTGTTTGTACATTATAAAATATGATGAAATTGTAATTGATTAAAAAACAAATGATTTATGTTTCACTGGCACCACAAAAATTCCATAGTGATCATGTTGCGAAATAGATTTGAGATTGTTGGACATGACAATAAATAGAACTAAAAGTTTTCCTTCAATGACCAAATGCTTTTGATGGTGTTCATTAAACCTTAAGATTTATCTCCAATCTCCTATCAATAAGGCATATAATGAGCATATAAAGAAACACACACACATTGGAACACACATTACTTAAGTGAGTGACTATAGTGTTCATTATAATTGACAATTTGTCCATTCATATATAAATTCTCAGGACAACAAAAAAGTCTAATGATTATCGGCTGCGGTCCCATGCTAAATAGGATTGGGTTCCCACATAATTGATCTCCCAAGGAGGATCAATTCTGGTGAACCAGAAATGTGTAATTGAAGTGAGACCATTCTTTAGGAAAAGTGCTCCCATAACTATAGGAAAAGGTCACTAAACCAAAACAAATCTTGATAAAAAGTCATTGAAAAAACCGAACCCTATACTATAAAATATGTACAAAACGAAACGGTCCAAAATTGAAATTTGAGAATAGAAAAAATAAAAAATTTGAACCCAAATGTTGCAATAGATGTCACTAGGCCAAAATCAAATCTTGCAAAAAGTCATCAACAAACCCAAAGCATTAGTTGGAAAACCATAAAAAAGAAAAAGGCGCAAAATTAAAATTCAAAAGTAGAAAAATTACAAAACCTAATCACAATGTGAACAAACTCAAACCAAACCTCAATCTTTTAAAAGGGCAAGAAACCCAAACCCAAACTTGAAAATACAACATATAACAATCTTTGAGAAGGAAAAAAAAGAAAAAAGGAAAAAAAAAAACCAGTCCTGGAAACTGTTAACACAAACCCAAAATTGAAACAAACTCACCATTTGAAGCCTAATCAAAGTTGGCTAGAATCAGCTAGCCTTTGGTTGCGAAAACACCGTTTTTAATATCTTTGAGTTTCACAATTAATTGCTTTCTTTCCTTTCCAAGTTTTAAAGTGTTCATAATAAAATCTGAAACTTTCACCCTTGGAAAAAGTTATCAAATCTTTATGTTTAGAAGGGATTCCTCTCCTGCCTTAGATGCCGTACCTGGCCTAGGCGTGGGGTCAGGGTCTTGGCCTGCTGCTAGCTGATGCTTAAGTGTTGAGGTGGGTTATTTTTCTAAACATCGTGAGGCGCTACTAAGGATTTCTTCAGATTATGAAACTTGCTGTCATCATTAAATTGAATCCCTATAGATAATCATATGGTCCTCGTTGCTTTCTCCATGGATCTTGAGAAAGAAGCAGCATGTAAATACCCCTCTCGTTGAGTTGGTTTTTTAGGTGTTGAATGGTTCCTTTTTTTCCCTTGAATGATTAGCCCTCTCCTTAATTTTTTTCTGCTTTTTAGCTTTTGATCATACTTTGTTTGTGTTCCATTGAATTGATGTCTCCTTCTTGATTCTTTTGAAAAAGTGTGTTGTAGGAGTTCATAATGACTGTAATGGGGTTATTCCACTTAAGTTAGGCCTTTGGATGAATTTTTATTTCATTTTCAGGAGGAAAGAGTTTCATCAACTGGCAATGAAGCTGAAACTAGGGAGTCTGTTCTTACTGCACATGCATGCTTCCTTGTAAAAAGTATGTCCCGGCGGGAGGAACACGTTCGCGACATTTCTGTTACCTTGTTGTTGCAGTTGAAAGATAGGTTTCCACAGGTATTGCGGCTGTTTGTCATTTGTCTTTGATTTACTTTGGCTGGTTATTGAATTTCAATATTGGTCATGTGCCTCCAAATTGTAGGATGTTACTTATGGGTTCCCCGTGCTTTTATGCAGGTTTTGTGGAACTCATCATGCTTGGATTCACTGCTTTTTTCAGTCAATAATGACTTACCATCAGCTCTTGTCAATGATCCTGCTTGGGTTGCGACGGTTCGTTCATTGTTTCAGCGCGTTGTTCGCGAGTGGATCACCAATGCTCTTTCATATGCTCCTTGCACTACTCAGGGTCTTCTACAGGTTTGCATTAAATATTCTCCATTCTTTTTGTGATTGATCATGAAACTTTATCAATAAAACAAGTACAGAAAAAAAAATGAAGCAATTGATATTTTCTGACGTTTAGCTTGCAATATTCTTTGAGCATGTATACTATGTGCCCTTGGAAGCATAGTTGACTTCTACTACCTTGGTCCGAAGACCTACTTGGGAGGAGTTTTTCAATCTGAAATTGTGGGAACAACTTAAGAATTACTGGATGTTTATTCTGAAAAAAAATAAAAATAAAATTGAAATTGAGTTTTCTAACACGCAGATCTAACCTTCTAAAAATTGGATGGTCTCTATTAAATCTTAAAGCTCATTAGTTTTTTCAAGTGCAAAGAGGGTACAATTAGGATTATTTTTTATTCAGATTAATCTATGGGATGAAAAGGCTCCCCAAAGTTTGGGGTACTAAAATTAATTCTAGGTGGGGATTTTCTCGAGGGAGTAAATGAACATTCTACTCCTACAGGTGTAGACTATCTTTTGGCATATTCTTTATGGATGTTTCCATCTCTATCTACATGATGAAACTTGTTTGACAAATTTTTAAACCTTATGTTTGGATCTCCATGTTTACGTATTGAGGGTTTTTTACCCCTAAGGATGTTATCTGGTGATTGATATTTCATGATGCAACTGAAATGAGTGGATGGTGTGGTAGTTCCATGAGTTTATCTCACAACTGTTTGAGAGTATTTTGTCATGGTGTTGGATGTGAGTGGTTTTTCCATGAGTTAGCTTGCAACTCTATGAGAGTATTTAGTGATGTGCTTATGTTGTCAAAACATTTAAAAAATCCACAAGATTGTTTTTTTAAAGTTTTAATTCATCATCATTTTGCCTTTTTTTTTGTAGAGGTAGTGTAGAGTCTATTGCACGAAAGTCCCTGAACTGGCTATCCACAACTGGGGACCTCTATACAAAATGGGGTCATACGGAAATCCATGATATGGCTATGCACAACCCAGGAGCTGTATATAAAATGGGATACTAAGATCCAAAGCTGTAATACAGATTTACATCAATAGAAGCAGCTTACAAGCAGTAGACTCCTTTCCAAAATCGAAGGAGGATATGGGGAAGAGAGAATGAAGTAGGAAAAGAGGAAATAGAGGAAAGAGGAGGTGGGAAACGAGAGGGGATAGAATTAGATGAGGAGAAACAGAAGATAGAGGAAAGAAGAGGTGACGGCGTAGATAGGAGGAGAGAGGTTATCAATCTTTGGAATGTGGCTTCATAGGTCTACTGGCCGCCCCTCCCTATGCCAATTGATCAGCAATGATGTTGGCTTCCCTCAATACTTGGTTGAATGCCTCCTGTGTTGCCTTGCATAACACATGTATGTAGTAGGCGACAAAATTTAGGGCCTAACGGTTCTTACTTTGCCCCCATTGATCCTGCTGTTGCGGCTCGAGGAAAGGGCCAAACAACAATTGATAGCCAACTAAAAAAGGATTGAAAAAGATCAGTACGTGGCCAGGTGGAACTTTCAAGCAAGCATCTCTGTCAATGCCACTACCTTGAAGAGCTTCCAAGCCAGGTGGGGAGGACTTGACATGGAGTCAAGTGAGGCATGCTATGGGAACCCAATCAAACCCCTTGAAGACCACACAGCCTCAATCTCACAGGAGGGGCGTCTTATTCTCAAACAAAGGTGTCCGAATCTCAAAGAAAGGGGTCCAAGTCCAAGGGAAGAAACAACTTAAAAGAGTGAGGGAGGAGGAATAGTAGCTGGAGTTACAAGACTTAGAAGAGACCGATGAGGAAGAACGATATGTATCAAAGGGAGATGATTCTGATGATGATGGCATGGCATCATCATCATCCTCATTTGAGAGTGTTGGTGGGAGAGACAAGAGATGACATTGTTGGAAGTGATGCTGAAACCCAATCGAGCCCTTTTTGAGTTCATGATCATTTAATTCTTTGTAATGTCATGTTATGTCTGGGAACTTTGGATTTTGGAACTCTGGAATGTGTTGACGTTTTTTTGGGTAGTGGAATGTGTTGAAGATGAATTTCTAAACTTTGAAGTCTGAAATATTGTTTGAAATGCTTATGGATGTACACTTATGCTATGTGACTTTGTATTTTCGCTAAATGGCAATGGATGTCAAATTTTGTGCAATTTTAAAGTTTTATATTTTTAAACATGTAGATTTTAGTTTATAAGTAATTAGTTTCCAAAGTTGAAAACCCCACACCACCCCCACTTTTCTCCCCTCCACAAGCGCTTCCTTCCCCCCCCACCCCACACATCCCAAAAGAGAAACAAAAAAGCTCCTACACAAGGCCGCTCTATGCCCCAGGCCACAAATCCTGGGGGACTGCCCCCATTTTCTTGAACATTGTACACAAATGGCCCTGTAAGCTCTCTCTTTGTATGTAAGAAGAAGAAAAAGAAGAAGATGACCTCCAAGTGTTTGATGCGAGGCCCCTATCTCTCTCTCACAGATTCATTCTCTCTTCTCTATCTCAAAATATTAAAAAAATTGAAAAGAATAACCTCCTCCAATTGTTCAAGGCCTCGTTCTCACAACCATGGACCTATATGCTTTCTCTCTCTTAATCTACATATAAGGAAACAGAAAAAAGATGACCTTTAAGTGTTTCATGCAAGTTCGTTCACACACACGTGTGCACACACACACACAACATATGGGCCCCCTCCCTGCCCCCCTCTCTTAAGGTCCACTCAGGTATCTGGGCGGCCGCGTTCGCCTTTTTGAACATTGGGTAATTGTTAATCCTTTCAAAAGGTCCATTCTTTGACCCATGGTGGAGACCATTTGACCTATGAAACTGGAGAAGGACAAGAGCTTTCTCCTTAATGGTTGGTTAGGTTTCTCCCAAACCTTGACGACCCAAGGTTTCTGAGGGAATAACCATCAAAATAATCGGGCAATTCTATAAGCCCAATTTTTTGTGAACCTACTGTAAATCCTTTGTAATCGGGCAGGTATATAAGCCCATTTTTTGTATAGGGTCTGCTGACCTATTATTTACCGAGAGACCCGTCTAGAGGGTTCTCTCAAACTACCACACATCTGTAATCTAACTTCTCTTAGCAATACAAAAGTTAACTTTACTTAAATTTTTTTTTAACTTGACAGAGCCTTATGATGGGGGCTGCCAGGTAACCCGAATGATCTGAATTCTTGGGCAAGGGACAAAATGTTTTCTCAATTGTTGAGGTAGGTTGAGGTGCCCAAGTTGCTGGAAAGTGGCAAGTGTTTGACCCAAAAGATCATTTTGGCTTTAATGTGGTCAAGTAGAACCTGCTTGGGCTGTCCTAGACCGTGAAAGATACGAGCATTCTCTCTTTCCACACATCCCACAACCATGAGGACATGAAAGAAGAAAGGAGCTGCTTAAAATACTGTACTGTGGGGTGACCCATTGGCAGCCAAAAAGTTGTAGAATGTTTGACCAAAGTGGGCGTTGGCCTCATAATGTATGGAAAGGTGGTCAGTGTTTTCCTGTCCTTGTGGGCACGTGACGAATTGGTTGTGCATTTGAAGCCCTCTCTTTTGAAGTTGGTCTCTTTGTTAGAAGCTTCCCATAGGCAAGGGATCATATCAAAGACTTGGACCTTGTGGGGTACCGGTGTTGCCCAAATTTTGTTGAAGGGCCTGGCGTCTTGGCAGGTAGTAACGAGTCCCAAAAGGAGGTCGAAACCACACTAGACAATAACAACCCTCATGCTCAATATAGAAACCTTGGAGCAAGTTGAGGAGGGCTGTCAGGTGTTCCTTTTTTGGTTCCAAGAGGGTTTCCTAAATGCCGGGTTCCAAATGAGGTACCCACCACTGATGTCAGCTATTTCTGCAATGGTGGTCTCCTTGTCGGCTGCAATAGATAAGAGGAATGGCCAGCAAGCCCCCATGATTTGGTGTCCCTCCCATAGATCCTTCTAGAATCTAATCTGGTTGCCTCTTCCTACTTTGAATCTTATATAATCCATGAATATATGCAATTCCTTATAATGCTTTTCTGTGCACCAATGCCCTATGAGATGGACATAGGGGGACCCAATGTCCAGTTTCAGTGGCATACTTTTCTTGGATCACCTCCTTCCCCGGATGGGTGTTATCTGCAACAAATTTCCAACACCATTTTCCTAGTAGTGCCGGGTGATTCTCACTTAGCCATCTAATTCCAAGGCCTCCTGATCATTTGAGGCTGCAGATTTCGTCTTACGCAATGGGTGGAACTTGTGTTCATTGTTGGTGTCCAACTAGAGAAAGTTCCATATAAGACTCTCTAGCTTGGAAGCCGCAGCCGCATGCATATGGAATAAGGACATATTGTTGATTAAAACATTTACCGGAGGCGCTTTGAAGTTATCCTTGCCCCTAAAGAAAGGAACCTTCCTTTCCAGTTTGCCAACCTCTTATTTGAACTTCTCGATGACTGAATCTCACGTGTTTCCTAGGCTTACTTGTACATAAGGGCAAGCCTAAGTATTTTGTTGGTGAGGATTCAGTCCTGGTAGCCCAAGTGTTGTGCCAAAACATTAGCTTCCTCATCACCAAAGCTACTTAATATTGTGGTTTTCCACATATTGGCTTTCATCCCAATAGAGATCTCAAAACACCTAGGAAATAACCAAAGGTGATCCAATTGAACTTGGCGCACCTCGTAGAAAGTGATGATGTCATCAGAATATGGTAGGTAGGTGATCTTTTTATTTTTTTGGAGCCTGGTGATGGATTTGGAGAAAAGCTCGCCTATCACGCAAAAGAGATGGAGAGAGAGGGTCTCCTTGGTGTAGTCTTCTGATGGCCGTAGAATAGCCTTCCGACAACCTGTTGATAAGAATGGAGACTTGAATTGGCGACAAAACCCATATTCCAAGTTCTCCATCTTGAGCTGAATTCCATTCTACTCTGGATTACCTCCAAGATTTGACCAATCGACATGGTCCTAATGCTTTTCCTTAGTCCAACTTGACCACCAAGCCTTCCTTCCCTGCCAGGCATCTAAAGTATGTAGGCCGGGAGCGCTGTCTAGAATATGTCTGTCAATCACAAAGACCGACTGGATTTTGGGGATGACCTTGCCTAGGACTGTGCTAAGTACTAATAGCCAAGACCTTAGTTAGTATCTTGCATATGGACTTCGAAGGGGCTTATGGGCCAGAAATCTTTTAATATTCTAGCTCCTTCGACCTTAGGCACAAGGGTTAGGAAGGTGGAGTTCATTCCTCTATAGACAACCTCTAAAATAAAACTCATTGAAGAAAGCCAAAATGTCTAATTCTACGGAAGATGATTATGGGTAAACCATGAGGACCCAATGCCTTGTCCTGCGAAAGATTGACCACTATCTTCCTGATTTCGAGCCAATCTGAATCCTGATATGGAAGGGAATTGAAGGAAAAATCTCGCATTGGGGTCTAGGGCCCTCAGTTCGGAGAAAAGAGTCTAGAAGTACCTAATGATTATTCTTCACTTGCTGAAGATCTGTAAAAGTACAGTCGCCCGCATAGATTTCGGTGATATATTTAACCTCTACCTCTAGGGCTAAAGATTTTGTGGAGGAAGGCAGTATACCTACCTTCAGCCACTTCACTCTGAATCTCTGAAGCCATTGGGTTTCTTCTTGCTTTAGGGCATTAAATAGGTTCCCGTTGGCCACTATCCTCTCAATATGTTCTTCCTCTGAATGGTCTGGTTATACAGTGGTGTCTAGTACTTCAATTTTAGTGATATGGGTTTGAATTTGGCTTTCAAAATTTCCTGGCAAAGATTTATTCCACTGTTTTAGTGAGGCTTTCAGGAGATGGAGTTTCTTGGTAAGCCGAACACCCTTGAACAATATAGGACCATGATTGGCAAATGCGCTGTGAGAAATCTGCTTCCTTGAATCATCATAGTTTGAATTTGAAAGGCTTATTTGGTTTGGGTACATGGTTGGTGTCAAGTAATTTGGGTTTATGGTCTGAGCTGGCCTTGGGTTCCTAGGATAGTAGACTTCCAGTCCATTGACACTAGTAAACAATATATCTTAGGGGTAGAGAGTTTGTGGCATGTAACTCTAGTTGCGGTAGAGGGTGTATATCAAGCAATTTTGGTCTATGAAGTCTAAGAAAGCCCTCATGTGGCCTTGATTCTACCCCCTCTACTCTTCTTTTGACTCATGGAATAACATTTAGATTGCCATCTATTACCGACAGTATAGGGGGGTTGCACGCTTCGTAGTCCAATTCAGGCCAAAGTTTACCTACTTCTAAGACAGTTCGGTGCATCGGGGGCATGTACAAATCGAAACTTTCCAAAGGATACTGCAAGGGGCCCTTTTGAGAACAATATTACTTTAAGTCCCTAACGGAGGAAGAGTGGAGGATATGAGAGGTGGGTGCGCGTATGACACATGCATCCAAATGCTCCAAGGGTATCCTTTGCTTCCCACTGGCAAGACTTTCTTCACCGAATCTCTCTTTCTGAGGCAAAATTTGAGTTGGGTTGTCTGGTTTCAATTAGAGCCCCCATCACCATTATGTTTGCCTCCCTTTGAATGTAAACTAGGTCCCAAACAATGATAATTGACAAAAAGTTCCTAATTTTCTACATTCAGCCCAATCCTCCCTAGGAACCTGAGAGTTCTACTTGAAGCCAGTGAATGACATATAACGAGTCATTTTCAGGAAAAAAATGCCAACTTGTGAGTCCCCCATAATCCCGTCGAAAAACTGTACTTTGGCCAAGGCTACATTGCATGTTCAATTTTGAACACCAAGATAACCTGAATAAAACTTAAGAATTGCCTGCTTTTCTTATGACTAAGAGTTTCAAACCCCAAGATAGCCTGCATAAGACTTATGAATTGCTTGCTTTACATTTGATCCTCTTGAAACCCTGCCACGTGGGATTTCTAGTGGATTGACCTTCTCTGGTTTTTGTTAACCATCTCATAGGATGCAGGCTTGGGGTTGATTGCTTAAGGTGTGGACTATTGAAGTATGTCCGAAGTTCAAATCCTTCTGCTGTACCACCCAAAAGACCATCTTAGGTTTCCCATGTTTTGGTGTTTTCTCTGATGATCTTGATCGGTTCCAATGCAATCTTCTTTGTGTAAAATTGGTCCTTCCTTTCCAATAAACATGGCCACCTTAGTGGCTGTCCTTTCTATTCTAAACTTCACTATGCTAAACCAGACACACAATAACCAAAGGAAAAATGTAATATGTAGCATAATTTATGTAATATAAGTTTATATAGCGTAATTTATGTAATATATGTTTGTATCTAAACATTCTGATTGACTACATTGCAAATGACGAACAAGTGATCAATAATATCTTTGTCTGCTAATTTTTTCATCAACTAAAACCATTCCTTTTTGTTATGATCGATAGTTGAACTCTTACATGTATAATCCTGTTGTATTGGAAGGTCACTTACTCACTTGGCCTCCGTTCTCTAAACCAATTGAGCCGGATATGACGCTTGTGACCAATACACAGCTTAGAATGCGTAAGCCATGAGAATGCAAGATGTCTTTACCCCTCATACATGTATGTTCCTTGAATTTGGCATTTGGATTTGGTTTTGTTTTATTAATTTTGATTTTGCTTGTAATTAAGTTTTTTTTTCAATACTTTTCTTATGGCGGGGCGTTTGGATCCCTGGACTAAGATTATCATGAAATGGTTCTCAAGGAGATTGCTTATTTCTGTCATTTGGATCCAAAATCTGGGGGAGAAATGTTTTTTCTTACCCGAAATCGTTTTCTATACTTGTCTTTCTCCCCACAAGCTAAAATATTAATTTCCTTATTAGATTTCCTTGCAAAGCGCTCCTGCCCTCCCTTAAAAGAAAAAATGCATGTATACTTCGTTGTGCCCAGGGCAATTTCTTCCCATTTCTCTCTTTCCTCACTAAACTCCCTTAACCCAATTCTCTCTCCTTGTTTCCCCCTCTCTTTGGTCCACCTCCCCTAAGTCAACTCTCTCTCTCTCTCTCTCTTTGCCAACTCCCCTAACCCAATTCTCTCTCTCTTCCCCGTCCAACTCCCCTAACCCAACTCTCCTGGCCTCTCTCGCCCTCCCCCCTTCTCCCTCTCCCTCTTTTCCTTTTTTTGCCCCAAAAAGGGAATTATTACAGGTTCTATTTATTCTTGATCACGTGAGCAAATTATGTTGTAGGGCATTGTCATTGCACTAGGCAGGAGTATATCAACCGTTAGTGGGTTTGTATGGAGATGGAAGGAGTAAATTAGGGTTAGGTTAGGAGTCTTGACTTGTTCATGAACAATCATTGAAAACTGGATTCCTAATCGCCTGAAGCTTCACTTTAGAAGTCTTACTTGGGTCGAGATTCTAGTGAAAAGAGAAGTCATAGTAGGTTTAGGAGTACTACAAAATGTGTTCGAGACTAGGGTTTTTGGGCGGGGGGATCACGGTCTCCTAGTTCGAATAGGATTGAGGACTATAGAGTCTAAAGAGGATATGATTGAAGCAATGGTTTAAAATGTGGGATGCAGCCTTGATGCAGTCGGGTGTTAATGTAGTGATGCGGCTTGATGCGGTTCATATGTGAATGCATCACGTCGATGTGGTCAATAAATATAAGAAAATTCCAAAAAAATTTCAAAAAATTGGTTAACGCATGGATAAAACATATGGAGGTGATTTATGCGATAATAGGTATTTAATTTAGGAAAATGTTTTGATAGGGCTGTAGCCCTATCAAAATAAGTAAAGCCTCACCTCATAACTCATCAAAAATTGCAATTCAAGCATTGGAAAACCTTTTCATCAATCATCCAGGCTTGAATATTTTGTGAAAAAGATTTAGGATTTCAAGCTCTGAAAATACTGTATACTGTAACAAATTATCTAGACCGTCCATTTTGCCCAAAAATAAGTGTTCATAGATCCCCAAGATCTGTACATTTTTTGAGTTGCAATTTTTTTTTGTCTATGTCAGAAAGTGATTTTAGAGCCATCATAGAGATATCTGTTGCTGAAAGTGCTTTCCGGACAAGGATTTGAGCTGAGGCTTTATTTTGTTTTCATAAGGCCTAGGCCTTATAGAAACTTCATCCTTTAATTCATTAATTAACTCCTATATTTTCAGTTGTTGGAGATTATGTATCCACTATCCTCTGATAGAAGACATTAGATAGTAGAAACTAGAAACTTAAAACTAACTTTACATAAGACAATATATTTTAGTATACATCATATTATCATAATTCATAAACATTCAAAAACCATAATCACAAATTCACAACTGCAAACTTTTGAAAATACAAACTAAAAGTTTATGAAGAGTCCAAGAGTCAAGAAAAATCATCATCATCTCTCTAGTCTCAAGTCTCAGTCTTAAATTTAATCAGACATGTTATCTAGGAAGTCTCTATGTGCATGTGCATCTCTAGCATCTGAGTGCGAGGAATCATCATCATCAATATCATCCTCGGCGGCCTCCACATATTATTCTTCTTCCTCGGTCTCCTCGGAGTTGGCCTCCTCCTCATTGACCTCTGTAACTAATATGCGTCTGGACCTAGCTTTTCTCTTTTGTGTTCTAGTGTTTGGCCGTACTGCTTCAGTAGCCCTTGCAGCTTGCTCGACATCATACCAAGTGAGATCCTCACTCTCAAACACACACTCTGCTCATGGATCCATGGTCCACTCACTTGTGCCCTCACCCTCAAGTTCGTACAATCACATTGGGTTGAGATCCATGTGCTGTTGATGCCTGTTCCTGAACTGCGCATTATATTGCACATTAAACAAATCATTCAACTTCTTTTGCTTCAACCTATTTCTTTTGCTTCAACCTATTCATTATATGTTATTTTCTTGTTTTTGCTCTCTAGTCATCTTAGATTTTAGAAAATTGAAATTTGAAATGCAAGAAATAAGGTTTAAGGACTTATATGCTCAAATGCGCTCCAATTGCGTTCGCCACTAGATGAACTACATGTGAGACTCAACACTCGAATAGCGAGATGTTGTAGATTTGGTGTCTCACTTCCATATAATGCCCACCATGCAGCTGCATAATATTTTTTAATTTAGATAAATATTTATATAATGGAACTAAGCAAGTAAAAATGTAAATCAAACAAAACAAAAAGGGCACCTTTCGCCTTTACCTGGATCTGTAGTGTCCTTTCGAGTAACGATCTATCTCCCAAAGTTTCCCAATGCTCACTTGAACTTGATCAATTAATATCATTGGATATCTGGGTCATGGACCAACCTCTCAAGCAAATGTAAGAACCCTCCATTTATTATACAATCAGACTCAATGGAAGGGCGCGTATAGTGAAGAGATTGATTTAGAAAGTAACTGGTTGCGTGGAGGTGCATGCAAAGCTAGTTATCCCATCTCCTATTAATAATTTCAACATTTTTTTTCATCTTTTAGAACCTTTGTTTACCTCGTCTTGCCCTAGTCGTTGCCTCATGTATGTAGCCCATGGCGAGTTTCACTTCACCATCAACCTATCGAAGCACTCTCTCTAAAGGGTGAGTCACATCCAATGCACGATATACCTGGTCTCAAAAAGATATATTAAGAATAATCTGCTCTGCCTTCCCCCATCTTGATTCTTTGACCACATGCTTTTATTCCACTTCTTTGAATCAAACATGATCCTTTAAGGCACTTCTTTGCTTGCATAGGCGTCGAAGAGTGAGGATGTGGCAAATCTAGTGACACCCGGTCCACCATATCTCTCTTCTTTGTGAAACTCCTCATCGTGCTACGGAGTATGATGTGATTATAGACAAATCCAACAACAGATATAGCTTTGGAAATCACCCCACTAAATATGGATGTCGTACCCATTTCCTTATGCATGAGATTAATACAATGAGCTGCAGGAGTCCAAAACATATGCCTCCTCTTCGAAGTCAAAAGAATCCCAGCTGCAGCTCAATTGGCACCATTGTTAGTGACAATTTGTACCACATGTTGTTCTCCAACAAATTGTACAATCTTATCCATCAAGTCACATAGGTATGTAGTGTCATATGACTTCTTTAATGCATCAACAAACTTAACAAAAAGCATACATGTTGGACAGTTAACTAAAAAATTAATAAATACCCTTGATTTCCCTTCAAACCATCCATCGCACATAATGCCTTCCCCGCACTTCTCCCACCCTTCTTGTTGTGAAATCAAAATTTTATTAACATCAGACGCAACATCCTTCAAAAGGGCCCCCCTAATCTCATCAAGCGTAGGAGGATTAAGTCTTGGGCCAAATTGCCCAATTGTCTGGACTATACATGAAAAACTATCGAGGGTTATGGTATTGAAAGTAATGCTGGGCATATAAAACCATTTTGCAATGTACTTACGTACCTTCTTCCTCTTTTATTTCTTGTATCAATTTTCAATTGTGGATTGTTTTGTTTTTTTCCTCTTCTCCTGAACCACAATTTCAGGATCAGGGGTGCAAAATGCATCCATTGGACCCTTAGGGAGAGTTTTTTTTTTTTTCGCAACACTCCCACCGATATTTATAATCTTGTCCCTTGGAGTATTCCTTTGGCTCACACCAATTTCTGATATATCCTCATCATCTTCATCATCATCGAATAATTGAATTTCATCCGTTAATTCTTTTCGTTTTATTTTTTTCTTTTATTTTTGTGTTTTCAAGCTATCCATATATTCTCTAATCTCCTTTTTAGTCTCTTCGAGCTTGTGGCATGCTCTGACATTCACAGAAATACTGGCAAAGTGTTTTTTTTGTCGGAAAATACCCGCCATATGAGTATTTCCACAAAGAGTACAAATAGTACTTGTTGCTAGAAGTACAAATTTTTGTCTTTCGGATATTTGAGTTTTTCAAATTTCCAAGCCGGATCCTTGTTGCTACAAACATGACCCCAAAAAAACGTATTACTGTATTAGGAAAAAAATACTTTCTAATTAATTGAAGAAAATATTGATATCTTCTTGGCCCTTGAAAACCTTGATATGTTGTCAAATCTTCGCACAGTCTCCCTCAAATCAATACTCAAAACTAATCCCAATCAACAAGCAAAGATCAAATCGAAATATTTTCTCGAAAAAAGTTTATGCTATTTTTTTTTTATTGAATGGATGCAAAAAGAAGCCATGAAAGTGGCTGTTTTGAGGTTTTGGGGGGGGTGGAGGGGGGGGGGGGGTTTAATACCCCACCAAACCCTTTCCCCCCCTTCTTTTCGGTTATCAAAATCACTTCATTACCCCTTTTCGAGGGTTTACTTTTGCCCATGACGATGCGCTGCATATGTGCTATGCGCTATGCGGTGGCATATGGGGCGGGATGCAGTGCATCCCACCATAGTGCGTATGCGATGTGCTTCCTAATGCATATCGCATGATGTGGCCGCATTTTAAAATGATGGATTGAAGGTAAGGTGTTAGGGAAGGGTTGGATATCATTAGGGAACAAATTAGGATTAGGTTTAGAGGGTGTTAAGGTGGTTGAATTTGCTGGAAAATTTCAGGTCCAGAGGTTGTTGATGGATTTGAAGGGAATGTGATATGATTTGGGCTGATTTAGAGTTGGGTTGCTTAGAGGTATAGGTGTTGCGTTTGGGAAGAAGGTGGTATTTGTTATTGGGGCTTTTGAAGGTCGGTTTCATGCGTAGAAGTTGGGTGATTCAAACTTGTTATCTGAGAAGACAATAATGGATGGTTCCTTTACCCATGTATTCACAAGCTTGATCAAGAGCTTAAGGAAGACTGCTGATGGCTTCATAGATCCTTCTTGATCAACTGCTCTACTTCTCTAGAAGGGGCATCATTGAAATGCTCTTTTTGTGGCCCATTCTTTTGCTTCCTTCCTGAACTTCCAGAATTATTTATGGGATGATTAATATTCAAACAATACACTTAGGTAATTTCTCCTATGCTCTTCTTTCAATCAACTAATTGCTTGTTCCTTTGGTTCACGGAGGGATGAGAGGCATATGTATGACCCACGCAAGTTGGCATGGCAGAACTCAAAGGAAGCTCCCAAGGAACAACTTGCTCTGATCCCTAAAATGATGCAGGACCAAGAGTGTTTGGTTCCTAGAAGAGTGTGCACGTGAGGTGGGTGTTGAAAAAAGGTTTTGGGTACAATTACAGATTCTCATTAAGTTGGGGTCTAGGAGTTATAAACTGTTCTAGGTAGGAAATAACTTTTGGATTTTGGGACACTACCTGTAAATCCATTACAACTAGGAAATAATAAAGAAAGAAATCCTATTAATGTTCGGAATTCACTCAAGAAACCATAAAAAATAAATCTTAATCTAATTGGAACCACATGGTGGTCCACTATTACTAGTAGATCCTCCTTGGGACCCACCTCCTTAGTGGAATTTCTTTTGGTACCGTGTGGGGTCCCGTGTGGGCCCACCTTGGCACACGATATCTTGACTGTCTCGGGTGCTTTTCCATCAGATTAATGGGATTGTCTAAATTTTGTTCTGGTCTCCAGAAATCTGACTTTGATTGGATTCTCTTTTCAGGGCCCAAATTCTTGATTTTCATATCATCCCTGTGTTGTTCTTGAAATATTTTCATACTTCTTTTTGTTGGTTTTTACATAGGAAGGTTTTCTAATCCAAAACACTGCTTACTTATCTAGTTTGCTTATTTTAAATAGGAAAAGTTCTGTAAGTTAAACACCTGGAGGACAGTTACGCATTCAACTGATGTTGTTTCCCTTCTATCTGAGATACGGCTCGGCACCGGAAAAAATGATTGCTGGCCAGGTGTACGTACTGCAAATATTCCTGCAGTTATTGCTGCTGCTGCTGCAGCTTCAGGTGCAAACTTAAAGGTGACAGAAGCTTTCAACCTCGAAGTTCTCTCGACTGGCATAGTGAGTGCCACTGCTAAGTGCAACCATGCTGGTGCAATAGCTGGTATGAAAAGTTTATGTAGTAGCATCAATGCTTTTCAGTCTATTACTTCTCCAAGAGGTTACAGCCTGGGCCTGGGCTTACAAAACCCAAAGCCTGTAGGGTCAAATGAGCAACTACAACTTGAAATCGATTCATTTAATCTTCTCTTGAGAAAATATGTTGGAGAGCTTCGAAAATATGTTACTGATTCTGAGAGTGGCAGTGTAGTAGACAAAACATTGTTTCGTGAATCTTGTTCTCTGGCAACTGCACTTCTTCTCTCAAATTTGGTGAGCTTTTTTCTTAGTTGTTTTATTCCTTGTTGGTCTTACTCCTCTACTATCTTCTATTTTTGTTTTTCCTTTGTGATACCTTGGGATTAAACCTGTTTGATTTGTATTTAAAGATCGTTAATTGTGCAGGAAACTCAGTCAAAACTAAATTTGGAAGGCTTTTCACAATTATTGCGTCTTCTTTGCTGGTGTCCGGCTTACATTTCAACACCAGATGCCATGGAGACAGGAGTTTTCATTTGGACATGGTTGGTTTCAGCGGCCCCCCAGTTGGGGCCACTTGTTCTTTCGGAGCTTGTAGATGCATGGTTGTGGACAATAGATACCAAGCGTGGACTGTTTGCATCTGAGATGAGGTATTGGGGACCTGCAGCAAAATTAAGGCCTCACCTCTCACCTGGAGAACCTGAAGTGCTTCCTGATAAGGATCCTGTTGAAGCAATCGCTGCTCATCGATTATGGCTTGGGTTTTTTATTGACCGTTTTGAGGTGTGGAAACCATGGATTTTTTGATGTGCATTCCTTTCCATAATTTTTTGACGACGAAACACTATGGACTTCTGCATTTCCTTTCCACTTCTATTCAATGTTGACATTTTATTATAGATCTATGCTTGCAGCGTGTCCCTGGATTAGCCGTGAGCAGTGTTAAAAAGTGCGAAACCAGGCAAGGCTTGGTTGAGTGACTCAGATGTTTCCCGGGTCACCTCAGTTTGCCCTATCTTTAAAAGCAACAAATTTTATAGAATATTTGCTGGATTTTCATAGACTAGGACAGACTTGGGCAGGCTGGCCAGGCTGGGGTCAACTAGGTGAAGACTTGGTCTGCATGTGTGTCATTAAGAAATGGCAACCCATATAGGGTGCCGGTTTCAAATGACTTGGGCGAGTATGAGTTATACTCACCGGGTTTTAAGCACTGGCCTTGTGTGTGTGTGTGAAAGGAAGGGAGGGAGGGAGGGAGGGCAGCCAAATCAGAGGAAAGATGGTAATTGTCAGTAAATATGGTAATGGTGTGACAAACATGCAGGAGGGAGGGGAGCCAAAGCAGAGAAAAATGGTAATGGTCAGGAAATATGGCAATGGCATGTGTAAGAGCATCCAAAGCAGAGGAAAACATTGTAATGGTCAGGAAATATGGCCATGATATGCTAAACATGAGTTATCACATGAGCTAGATTCTCTCAATTGGAGAATGTAAATCATCTTAGTTGCAATTCCACTGCCTTGATATTGCAGGTAGTGTTGGACATCCTTTCTGATTGAAAGTCATGGTTCATTGACTCTCGCTTGGCTGCGAATGCTGCTACCCATTTCGCTGTCATAACTGAGTAGGATCAAAGCCCAGTTGATACTTAACAACACCATCCTTCTGATGTATGCATGAGGACAGTGATTTCAATCACATTCATTGACGAATAAGCTCTATGTACTTTTTGAAGTGGAAAATTATGTCCTCTAGAATGTATAGTTGCTTGTGGTTTAGTCTTAGTTGGCATGGCCACATTAAGTCCTAGTTAACATACTACTGTGATATGTTTAGATAAAATGATGGAGTAACTGTCTGTAAAAGCCTGGCATCTAATTTGGCATCGCGGCATTAAGCCCTAGTCAACGTGCTACTTTGCTTTGTTGATATAAAATAATGGAGGAACTCTGTAAAAGCCTGACTTACATTACTTGGTTGGGGAAGCTTGCAAAAATAGCTCTGTTTTAAGAAGAGACATTATGGAAATGATTAGGAAAACTGTAGTTTGGCATTCAAGAAGATACTAAGCTTTCTGGTTGAGACTTTGCACTTAATATGCAGTATTTTGGGCTGCTTATTGCTTTTTCTCAATGAGGATCCCAAAAACTGCATGTAGCACCATGTAAGGGTGTTGCTTTTATAGAAGGACTAAGTTTTTCAGGGCTTTACCTTTTAGAATGATCTGATATGACTAGAAATTTATTTATGAGGTTTCTTTTATTGTTTGATTCTGAAGCGTGATATGTGATATTAACAAGGATTTATAATCTGGTTAATGAAGTGTTGCTGGTCATGCTACTGCTAAAAGGATTACAGACAATGAAATGTTCTTACAGTTTTGCTATGTTTGCTGAGGTTGTTTGATAATGGCTAGGGGTTTAGTTTTCATGCCAGTTAGACCCAAAAGGAGCAATAATGAACTTATGCTTGAAGTATGATGGAAGCCCAACATGTAAAATTCTCCCTATCTTGGAATGCCTAGGATGAATTTTCCTGCATACTAGCAATTGTGACCTAGATATATTTCACTCCTGATTTGTGGTCGAGTTTGCTTCTCAATGTGCACAGCCAGGATTGATTGCCTGGACATGTCTTCCATACATCATGATCCTTTTTCATAGCGAATATTATTTGTGAGCTGACACATTAAACTGAGGTGGGATCGATCCCTTGTCCATGTGCACGCGAACCAGTTATTTGCTTTTTAATTTACATGAGTTCCAGCTCTTAGAAACCACTAAAAAGAGTTATCCTCAGTAACTTTCTTATATTGTTCCCTGTTATTCATGTGAGTGAGTACCTTGCTGTATCAGCTTGCTTATTAGTTGTTTTAGGTATTCAAGTTCCAGTAATCAGAATTTTTCTTTTACATGGGAGCTAAGAGCGACTAAAAAGAGTTGTCCTCAGTAACTTTCTATGTTGTTTCCTGTTATTCATGTGAGTGAGTATGTTGCTGTATCAGCTTGCTTATTAGTTGCTTTAGGTATTCAAGTTCCAGTAATCAGAATTTTTCTCTTACATAGGAGTAGCGTTTACGTAAGTTATTCATGATTATGCAGTTGACTTGACATGGATATTTTGTGGATTCTTGTTCCTTGTGGCCTTGGAATTCCTCCAAACCTGGCAATGAAACTTAAGGATGGGTACTTTCAGGAAACTTTGTTTAGGTTTTTTATGAGTTCCATTGTATAATTGTATTCTATAAGCTGTTGGAAAAATCAGTATGGGTTCTTATGATTTATATGTTATTACACATAGCCAGAAGAAGATTTCTATATTATAGATTTATAATTGTATTGCGTTTGGTTTTATCATTTTGTTTGACACGTTAAACTGAGATGGGATGAATGCCTCGTCCATGTGCACGAGAACCAGTCATATGCTTTTTAATTTTCATGAGTTCCAGATCTTAAAAGCCACTAAAAACAGTTGTTCTCAGTAACTTTTGCTATTGTTCTCTTTTATTCATGTAATGTAAGTACATTGCTGTATCAGCTGGCTTATTTTTTTTTTTGATAACTGTTAACTTTTGTATTGAAAAGAAGAAAGAGATACAAGGTTATACCAGGAGAATCTAAGTGAGATTCCTAGTAAAAAAGATATGGTCAAAGGACCGAGAACAAAATGGGGTTATAGAATTAACCCCTTACATCGTATAAGACTCATGTACAAGAGATATACAAAAGAGAGAGAGAGACAAGGCAAAAACGGGCAAAGGGGGAAAGCCAGTTGAGGGGGCCAAAGATTAGGTGAACCCACACAGAAGACAACCACAAAAGATGGGCGAGTCTAAGCATCTTCATGGGCTGAGGCTCCATCCTTAGCTAGCAGATCGGCGAACCGTTCGATGTCCTCGAGATATGAATCCATGATACTGTCATCTCCCTGCATAGGTAGTTAATCTCATAAAAAATGAATAAAAGATGCCAGGGTGGGGGCGTAGTCTAGTAGCCCAAGAGATAATGTTTTTAGCATCACCCTCCACCAAGAGGAAACAGCCCCAAGACTGATCAAAACATTGTAGGCCTCTAAGGAGAGCCATAGACTCTGCCAACTGGGAGTCTTGTTGTATCAGCTGGCTTATTAGTTGTTTTAGGTACTCAAGTTCTAGTAATCAGAAATGTTTCTCTTACATGGGAGTAGCATTTGCATAAGTTAAGTTATTCATGATTATGCACTTGACGTCACATGGATATGTGTATATTCTTGTTCCTTGTGGCCTCGGAATTCCTTCATAAACTGGCAATGAAACTTATATTTCTAACAAGGATGGATACTTTTAGGAAACTTTGTTTAGGTTTTTTTTGAGTTCCATGGTATAATTGTATTCTCTAATCTATTGGAAAAATCAGTACGGGTTTTTATGATATCTTTGTCTTAACACATAGCCAAAAGAAGATTTCTTTATTATAGATTTATAATTGTATTCTGTTTGGTTGTGTCATTTTGTTTTATTAATTATTGTTCTTTTATATTGCTGTTTAGAAAACAATTTGTACTCTTTTATACTCTACAGAATTTGTGTATGTTGGAGTGATGGCTTCACATTTGCCTTTTGCTTTCTAGGTAGTTCGTCATGAAAGCATTGAACAGCTTCTGCTTTTGAGTCGATTGTTGCAAGGGACTATGAAGTCTCCTTATCATTTTTCATATCACCCTGCTGCTGCTGGGACATTTTTCACTGTAATGCTTCTCGGACTTAAGTTTTGTTCATGCCAATCTCAGAGCAATCTGCAGAACTGTAAAACAGGACTACATTTGCTAGAGGATCGGGTTTACAGGTGATCCTATTCTCCTACCTTTGATTCTACATGGATTCCAAAGTGATTCTTCTTGCAATATCTAATGTGCTTTTGAGGGTCAGATATTCTTTGTGATCATGATTGACATAGTTTGCCTTTTTTTGCCCTCTATTTCTCTGTTTCCTTTGTTAGTACATTTTTGCGCTTCTGCTTATTTATGTTTTTAATTTTTTGCTAATATTTGGCTTATGTCGTGGTTTGCTCTTTGGGAGATTATTTAAACAGGATTTCTGTTTTCCCCAAAAAACATTTAAAGAGTCGTTCTGTTTCATTCAAACTCTATATAGGTACTAGCTATAGAGAGAACTCTATTTTTATCACATTAGAAGAGGCTCAGGATAACTGGCTTCCTGGTCATTTTCAAATTCCTTTAAACCACCAATTACGTAACTGAATAGATAGAAGAAAGATCAGGATTTATGTAGCCGACCCCAATTAATTGGGAAAAGGCTAAAATGATGATGATGATGATGAATGGATAGAAGAAAGACCAGTCTAGATACTGTGGGATTGGAAATAGCTCCTTTCCAACCTGTATTCATATTGGTTTTCACTTAGTTTGTGACCATATTTACTGGGATTGGAATTAAAATTTGATCATTGGGATTGGGATTGGGGGATTGCGACATGCAGAAAGCTCCATGTGCTGGGGGCCGTGGTTCAAACAACCTAAAATCTAGGGATCTCAATCCAAATTTGTGGGGGAGCTTAATCCAAACTTGATTGGACAAAATGGTAACTTGTATAGGGCTGAGCTCCACCTAGGTAAAAATTGAGGCCCCTGAGAGAATTTATTATAATAGCATAGTATATACATTACTATAATAAACCACACTGTTATACAATGCTACACTGCTATTCTATACTTACGCTATCTACTATATTCTACCGTGCTGTACTATATGCTACTATATGAAACTACCATATACAATTGTATGGTATATAGTCCCAACTTCCTGACCTTCTTCATTTATGTGTCGTGTACTCTGAGCTGTAGTGACCTAGTCCGACCATATCCATTGAGAGAGGGTTCCCATTTTTGCTCCACTAAGATAAATCATATGCCATGTCACTGACTTATAACAATGTGCATTGAGGACGGAATGGCTAAGTAGCTGAGCAGTTATACCATGATTGCTCATGAAATCGGGAGGAATTTCAACTTCAATGCCATTCAGGCTCAAATGCTGCCAGGGAGATTAGTGCATGCATAGTTGGAGATGGAGATGTTTGAAATGGTTTCGATGGCTCTAATATTAATGATGTTTGTTGCCTACCTGCCATGTATGTTTGTTGTTTCACTTCATCAAATTAAGTCCCTTATTGATGGTTGTATAGCAAACTTCTTGTTATGCGTACCATTTTATAGAAAATCTGAAAGCTTAAATCTGAAATTCACCACTGAGCTCATTCATTTTCTGAAAATTATTGGGGTTGTGGATGCTTTGGATAGGCATTCAAGGAGTCTCAACATTAGATGTATTTGGGCACTTGTCCTCTTTCTTTCTTTGAATTTTGTTAGATACTTTGAACTTGTGGCAGGGGTTACTTGTTAGTTTTTTATAATAGGGCTTGTTAAACATAAAATGTGTTTCATTTTTCCATTGTATGATAATGATGAAAAACGTTTACCCGCAATTACTGTGATTACCAATGTGGATGGGTGGTTGCGTATACTTTGTAGGGTATGGTGAATGGCGCCATCCAGATTGTGGTCAATCATCCTAACTGCCTAGGGGCTTAGAGTTTGCAGAAAGCCCATCACTACTTGTGAGGGCATTAGCAAAATTGATGGTCAACATTTTATTTGTAGTTTAGTATCTTATATCATCAATTGAGAATGGCTTAGGTGAGAAAATGTGTGAGAGGCTGTTTTCATTTCTAATGTCAATATGCTCAAAATGCACAAAGATAAACAATAGAAATAGGTGTGAAGGGTTGTCCTCAAAAAAAAAAGGTTGTGAATGGTACTTGACCAAAAACACCATTATTTTGATTTTATTGAAGCAGTCTTATAAGCTAATTTCTTTGTTACGTGTTTTTTTGTAACCTGGTAGGGGAAAACTGATATTTTACTGTTAGACGGAGGCATTTTCACTGATAAATTGTGATTATGCGTACTTCAAATCCCTAACCCAAGGTTGCGATTCCGAATTGGAATCCCGATTCCACGATTCCACCAAGGAATCTTCACGGAATCCATTTCTGTGAAGTCAGGAATCCTGTTTCCAAGGCTTAAAGAATCTAATTTCTAATATTTATTGATTCTCGATTCCTTAATTGTTGAATCTTGATTCTACATTTGTTGAATCTGGATTCCACATATAATGATACTCGATTCTATTGTTTTCGAATCCAGAATCCTGAACATCAAGTTTCGCGGCTCGTAGATGCAAGAAATCATGAATTAATCAAACAACGGATCTTGCTTCCACTTGGAATCATAATAACACAAAATTAAATACTAGTGATATAATTACAACAATATGTGACTTAGTTGCTCAAAGAAAAACAATATGTGACTTATGGATTGGTTTGGATAATTTATGGATTTCGATTGGAGTTATTTGCAAATTGGTTTGGAGACGATTCTCTCCTATAGTTCATATGTGCTCAGAATAATAATCTGATGAACACATTGTTGAAGTATTGGATCTGTAAATTAACTTTCAAATGCAAATATCTAGAGTTACGTTCTTAACTTGTCATTCCAATGCTTTTTGCAGGTAACAAAGGCAAGTATAAGTTCTTTTGCAGGCAACAAACCCAAGTATAACTTGGTTGTTGGCGCATTAAAATTAAGAGAACTTGGGCCTTGCAATGTTAAATTGATTACTCCATGTCTTCACCCCTGGTATCAAAGGCACATAAAATACAACGTAGATAACACCATGGCATAAAGATAATCCCCTTTTGAACGATAATAATGAAATCAAAATTACATTATTAAAATATATGAGATAATATTTTTATCTTTTATACTATTTAAAAAAAAAATATTTGTATCTTTAGCAAACAATTTCCCTAGGCGGAGTACAAGTGTCTATCTACTTCCTATATTGTGTCTGAGGCTCAGTAGTTGATACATTGACTTCAAATCTAAGGAACCCTTCTTCAAGTCTTAGAGACCTCTAATCTTGATTGCTTTGATGAGGTTGTAAGTTGTTGAGGCACGAGATGTCGTTGTTGTAGGAATCTTGATTCAAAGGGGGTTAAAACTCAATCCCATAGAGTTATAATTCTTGATTGCCAGGTGGATCGAAACCTGATTCCAAACTGATATGACTCTCAATTCCAAATACGTGCGAAACACGATTCCAAAGATGTTGGAATGTCGACTCCATATGTGTTGATTTAATATATGTAGAGGTCTCGTTTCTATTTGGGTCGAATCTCAATTCCTATAAAGTAGGAATCTCAATTCCTGTAATTCCCATTGTACGGACGTCGATTCAGCAATTCTAATTCTTAAACCGATTTAAAATCTCAGGCATTTCCCATAACTATATTTTTTAGTAAAATATTGGTTGTACCCTCGCTTCTAAAGTGACTAACTAATAAAAAGTAAGGGTTTTTTTCATAAAAGTACCATTCACACCCATTTTTAATGTTAACCTTTGTATGTCTTGAGTATTATGACAGGGAAAAACCCTTAACAGTATTTTGTAATCATTAATTTTATTTTATTTTTTTTGCATTTTGATTGCCAGTTTTTAAAATTTTCTACTTTTTGTGTTCTTTAGTCCTTCTATTTGTAAGTTCCTTGAAATTGCTTTACTTTTGAATTTCTTTTTTTGAGAAACACTTTTGAATGTTGAAACCTAAAATTGCTGAATCAGTTAATCAATGTGAAAAGAGGGTTCCACTCTATATCTTGGCAATGATATATATGGTCTTGGTGGAGTAGTTTGTGATGGAGATGTTTGTCTTGGAGTTTTCTGGTCCTAGATTGCTGATTGGATTATTTAAGTTGTAGAATGGTTTGAACAGTTTGTTATGTAGACAAGAATGGGGTTTGGGATACCTATCTTTAATAGAATATTATCATGGCAAAATTACGTGTCTTGGATGTGTAATACCATGCTGCACTGCATTGTATATGGAAAATGAGTCTGATGAATGCAATGATCCAGCTAGTGTTTATTGGGTTTATGTGGTCATTTAAAGGCTTTTTGAGAGTATTTAAATCTATGACTATAGTGATATGATAACTCCAGTTGGAGAACAGTCCAGAGGGACCAAAGGATTACAGTCTAGAGGGACCAAATGAGGCATTTTTGATGTCGTGACTCGCCTAGATTTTGATGAGCTAGGCCCAAGTTGATATCTAAAACCCTGTAGCCCTGGGTTTGTGGTACAACTGTAGAGGGTTTGTAGGGACATCCCTTGATGAGGTTGAAGAGATGCTCAAAGTAGGGGACTGTGTGACCCGTGTGTGTGGTTGACTGGTCTGAGGGGACGTGGGCCTAAATGCTCATCTTGCCATCGCTACACTAGATAGTTATTTGGGAAGCAGCCTATCGGGGTATGTGTACATGTGCGGAAGAGATGACCTTCATGCAACATTGTGTGCGATGATCTATGTGACTTGGACTTGTCCCTAGGCCAGGGGGGGCGCTTGTAATCCATAGACTGGGATTGTATTCTCTTCATTTATTGGCTGACTTTGATAGACTAATCATGAACCGTTCTGATGGGCTGTAAATCATGGGTACTATTGGGTCAATTTGAGTAGAAGATAGTAGGACACGGTTGCTAGAATAAATGGAGTGCCTTCGTATGTTCACATTTTCCTTAACCCTTGGATCCAATTCCCATCAAAATTCATTTTATTATATATAAATACGTCTTTTTTGGAGAAAAGGTTAACTTTTTGAAATTATGACACCACCATATTTTCTGTAATAGAAGTAATGGGAATGGGTTAAGAAATACATTTTATTTGAATTATAGAATACTAAAATAAATTTTTAAAGTGCTCTATATAATTTATTTTATCAAAAAGAAATTTTATAGAATACTAAAATAAAATTTTAAAGTGCTTTGTATAATTTATTTTATCAAAAAGTGATTTTTAGAAGGATAAAATTGATTTTTCTGGATTTTATAAATTCATAAGCATTTTAAATATACTAAATGAGTTTTGAAAGTCATTTTATTATTTTTAAATTCGTTGGGCCCATTTGAGATAGGGGCCCTACCACGTTGAGCCCATCTAGGTAGGCCGTGGGGCCACCAAGGACCCACATGGGTGGCACGCCCCACCTTGTTCTCTCTCTCTCTCTCATGAGTTGAGTTGAGTTGCAGGAGAAGTTTTCTAGATTGGAGAGGATAGAAGATTGATTGATTGATTGAAATTTGTTAAAGATTTTGAATTGATTGAAATTATGACACATTACCATATTTCTATATTAGACATTTGCTGGGAATGGGTTAAGAAAACTGAGGGATAAGGTTCTACAACATTCCTTTTAATCGTGATTGCTGATTTAAGGAATGTATGCCTAAGATCTCTTTACCCCATAGGTCGCTTTTGATCAATGGTCAAGATTGATTAACCATAAGGATGGCAATTCCTAGACCCTAAAACCCTATTCCACACTCTAAATACCCCCTCTGGGGGATGGGTTGGTTACACACCTCCCCTCCCCTCCCCTTAGGGCTGCACGCCCTTCTCTTTCCTCCCTCTCTCTCTCTCTCTCTCTCACTAAGATTAGACTTAAGGGGTGCCATGCCCCAAGTATGGCAAAGAGGGGTGGCATGCCCCCAGGTGGTAAGAACCTAGTTTTGGTGGGTGCCTTATTTCTTACAAGAAAAACCTTGGTTATACTCTCATGTTAGAATTAGGGTTTTGCCCAGGCTTCTCTAATTGTGAGACACAGTTGATGACCTAGATCTCGTGCGCCATCTGTGGAGGAGACTCGGTGTGGTGAGTATCAAGTCCTTGGGGGTAACCCTTCACAAGGTAACTTGGCATTCTAATAGTTCCATGTTTCTTGGTTAAAAATTATGTATTATTTTGTTTGAATGTGAGGATTGTAATGGGATGTAAATGAAGATCCTAGATTGTTTTAGGGTTTATTTTTGTAAATTAAAGTTGTATTTAGGACACATGTAAGTGTTCTAGCCACTATTAATAAAAGATAGTGAGAAATTCTTTTAACTGTATATACTTGGCTAGATTACATTGTTCACCTTTCAATGTTCCCACCTAGTACGCTGCAAATGCTATACCATAAACAATGCATCTTTTTTTTTCCCCTGAAAGAATAATGTAACGCGTCTTCTATCGAGAACTTCTATTCACAAATATGTTGCTGCACCACAATATGCATGTATAAAGTTGAATCTAGGGCTGTTGTATAATTTAGTGCTATTGAATTGGTGTGTGAGAAATCTAGATGAGCAAGAAATAATTAAAATGTTTATTTTATACTTAGGTTGTTTGCAGCTTTGTAATATATATTTTCAAATTTGGATTGTTAATTATAAATTTTTTTTTCTTCCTGGAGTGGTCAAAAGTACTCTTATTGGTAATGAAATATGCCTAGGCTTTATAACATTTACTTTAGGGCATTGTCAACACTACTTGGGGATGGAATTTCCAACCATAAGCAAGGGATAGCAAACTCTCTCCTTAATTCTATTGGATAGAATGCACTGGATAAATGACTGACTCCTTTCTTTGACTAAAAGTCAGTTAATTGTTGGTTTTCATGGAGAATAATGCAAATATCCACAGAGTAGGCACATTATGACACACCATGTGATGGTATTGACTATTGAATCTTCTTCTAACTTAAAGTGGCTTAGACAAGCATTCACAGGTTTTGATCTTTTTGGCTAGAGATCCGAACTCATCTCTTGGGGAGTCACAACTACCATTGGCTTTGAGAATCCTTTGAGCTCATGTCCTTGTTATTCCTCAAAGAGCCCCTGATTCTTGTTTGCCTTGTACTGCCAATGGGACTGCTATGGGATGTTAAATTTATGAAGTCTGTCGGAGGTGGATAAGAAAGGGCATGTAGTTGGTGTTTTGAGTTTGCACTCTATGCTATTTTAGTCCAATTTTTGATGATGTCTACAGCACTAATGCCCCAAAAATCCTTGCTCGCACTTGCCTAAGGGATGATTGTAACCTTGATTTGTTGTTGTCATGAATCTTATTTTTGCATGTGTGGCATTGTCTAGTTCTATAGTGAGCAATCTGTCAATGGAAGTTTAGTTATCTGTCTCTGATGTTGAATATTATCTGTCATGAGTGGCTTGTTTATACTTGGCTAACCATTTGTAAGCTTGGACCCTATGGTGTGTGGGAACCTTCAGCACAAATCTTAGGATAACTTGTAAGCTTCATCTAGGGTTATTAAGAGCGGATCGGAACAGCCAGTCGGATCAGTTTGTCCACCGACTGATTTTGGGGCGGTTCTTTCAATTCTAGAAACCATAAAACGCTCAAAACCAATTAAAATTTGTGCTTTACTGATCAGAACAAACTAATTTTGTGGATTTTAACCTAAGATCCTGAGACTGGCCTTTTGTTGAGCTGAATCTTTAATTCGGGCTTGGATTTTTTTGGTTTTGTTTCCATTTTTCCCGACCCCAACTAATTTACAAAAATACTCTCATTAAATCCCTGTGTTTCGCCTTAAATAAATAGCCCACAAAATACTTGCTTGAGTTTCTCTCTAGCTTCATCTTTTCTTCCTAAACAGTTAAAATACTGCAAAGAAATAAAAGAGGATAAGGGATAGCAAGATCTAGAAGGATAGAGCAAGTTAAGAGGGATAGATAGATGAGGGAGAGGAGAGTATTACGTGAGAAGGAAATTCACTTTCAGTGTATATGCCACAGATATGAAATCCATTTTCAAGCAGTGTGCTCTTGGTTCTTTTGGCAAATTAATAACAGGGCCAGGTCACTTTTGTTAGTTCTGAAAATTTAACTTTTATGATATACGATGATTGTAGCCTACTTTGTTATTGACTGAGGTGTTCTTGTTAAATTTGAGTGTAAAGTTCTAAATACTAGTTTCTGAAGTTTCAATTTGGCAATATGGCATGGTACAATTATGGTATTTTCTGTATTTCTCTCACATTACATACATATCTTGGCTCCTTAGAATTTACTTCCAGTTGGCCAGGAAGTTGTTTACTTTCTGTGTCAGTTCTTACTGTCAATTTTATGAACTTGAAGTTGAGTTAGGACCCTGTTGGAGCTTCGTCCCCGAACAAAATTTCCCTTCTGTGGCATGTTTTAAGGCTAATTTTATGAAGTTGGACTTGAGGTCTGACTATGTTGGAACACCTTGTCTTCAACACCTTTATCAGTTTCTTTTTGGTAATAATGGGTCCAACCATTAAGTTGTTTTCCAGGGAATACAGTTTCCTCAGAAATGAAAGTGTCCATCTAGTTATTTTCTATTTTTTGAAGTATTAATGGAGAGATTGATTATAAAATCTTAAAATTGATGTACATTTCCTTGTGCTATTGGGTCTGCACTTTGTCTTTGTAGCGATCTTGAAAGGTGTATCTGGTCGCCAGCATATTTGAGATCTTTGCGGCCAGATATTTACTCGTTTCTATTCGAAAACTGTTCTGCCTTATAAAGCTACTTAATGTCAATCATAATTTATATCAATAATGCCCACCATATTGTGCGGCATTTCATTGCTTGACCTTGTTATGTTTCCATGCTATGGAAGTGCCATTATTGGGAACAAAATGCTCTATTTGTTTTTCGCCACCGAGCAATTATTTGTCTCTTCTTCGGGTTCATGGTAGTTACTCTGCTCATATGAGACATACTTTTCGTCATGGGCTTATTAGTATTTCTTGTCATGAATATGTATCAGGGCTTCCTTGGGTTGGTTTGCATCTGAACCAGAATGGTATGATAAAAACAATAAGCATTTTTCTCAGGCCGAGGCCCAATCAGTTTCAATTTTTGTTCACCATTTGATGAATGAGCGAACAGATACACTGAACATGGAGTCGTCTTCTAAATCTCGGGGACGGGCAACTGAAAATTCTTTCAGTAATACGGTAGGACGCGGTTTATAATTTGTTGAATATCGGACTACGAGCTCCTTTCTTTAGACCAATTTTTATTTTATTTATTTTTGTTGTTTCTTATTGTTTTTATTTTCTTTGTTGGGCCAATTAATTTTTGTGTTTTGTACAGGTGGATCATTCTCATCCCATCTGGGGCCGTATGGATAATTATGTAGTAGGGAAAGAAAAACGCAAGCAATTGCTATTGATGCTATGCCAGCATGAAGCTGACAGGCTTGATGTGTGGGCTAATCCTTTAAGGTATTCTTCATGTCATATCTATATTTTTCCATTTCTTGGAATATAATCAGCGAAACTTGACATTATTAAGAATTTCAACAGAATCTATCCCTGAAGTTTTACTTTTTTCTTCTCCATTTTACAACATTTCCCACAGGGATGGCGCTTCTTCTCGATCTAAGATTAGTTCAGAAAAGTGGATAGAATATGTGAGGACAGCTTTTTCTGTAGATCCTCGAATTGCTCTCTCCATGTGCACACGGTTTCCTGCTGTTGCACCTGTGAAGGCTGAAGTAACTCATCTTGTACAGGTACCTATATAATTTTAGGTTGTCCTTGTTATGGATTTTATCATTCCAGTAACGATCTTAGCTAATTCTTTTCTCACGTCTGCACTTAAACCCACAAATTCTTGTATACTCTGTAGAGCGTGTGGGTTTGGTTTCTAGGCTTGGGCATATCTTGTTATATATGATGTATAAGCTCGTCATATGACTTTTGTCTGTAAATTGCTAAACTATGAGTACATATCAATGTTGCTTCTACTTGAAACTGTTGCGGTGCTTTGTCTTATATACCTTTTACTTTCTATCGTGATATATGGTTCTCATGAGCATGGTCCAGGTGAGATTTGACTGTTCTTCCAATTTTTAGGACTGTTTCAGAGGGCACCTGACCTTATGCTCAAATGTTTTTTAACTGGTTAAGGATTCCATTGTTTAACTATATGAACCTTTGTCTTTATCACTGAAGAAACAAAAATCCTGTGAACCTTTTAAATAAGCATATTATTCCAACAATTTTGATGCTTCAGTGTGATCTTGATTAGGTTTAGCTTTATTTATTTTTTACTTTAACCTTTGCCTTAATGTATGCCACCTCATCAATGACCAGTAATATGGTTATTTATCCTTTACGGATATTTGTTATTGTATGCACCTCATCAATGACCAGTAATACGGTTATGATATAGTAAGAAGCTGCAGAGTACAAAAATTTGAGCCTGTTATTGTAGATGATTTTTTTTCTAGGTGGTTGTGAAATGAGATACCATGCCAATGTTATCATCTTTTGATCATGCCTGCAATTTTTGGGGATTTGCCTCGTATCTTCTCTACAACTTTTGAAGCATAGGATGCAGCTTCTATTACTTCAGCATTCCTTCATTTATACTGCAAGTTGAATCAATTTTACGAGAAATTAGGTATACAAAAATGAAATACTTGGATCAGTTGTCTGTACTAGGAAGTGATAATTATTTTGAAAACAAGTTCAGTTTATTTGAAATTGACATGGAAATAGTATTTAATACTTGTGTTATAGCCTGTATGAAGCTGTATTGATTAAATTGTTCATTGGTTAACAAGTTCAGGCTAACACTACTGCATTCAGGAACATGGAGACACTAATTATGGCATAAAGAAGTTCAGTTTAAATTATGCATTTTAGATCTAAATGATTTCTTGTTTCTATGCCCTGTTATTTGATATTTCTTTGCTTTCTATATAATTGTTTATGTAATAAAGTTGGCATACATTATCCAGTTAAACATTATTGACTTGAGGACAATGCCTGGCGCCCTGCCATTTTTTGTGACTCCAAAAGCTGTGGATGAGAACTCACCAGCCTTGCAGCAGTTACCACATTGGGCTGCTTGTTCTATTACACAGGCCCTTGAGTTTCTTACACCACAGTTCAAGGGTCACGCTAGAGTAATGGCTTACGTGCTTAGAGTTTTGGAGTCTTATCCTCCTGAGAAGGTCACCTTCTTTATGCCACAGCTGGTACAGGCTCTCCGATATGATGAAGGGGTGGGTATTTCCTTTCAATATTTTCTGATTTTGTTTTTAATATTGTTTGTGTATTCCATTTGCTCTTTTTTATTTCTGCAGTAACATGCTGGAATTATATGCAACCTTTCATTGTAATGACTGTGAATGTCTGCAGAAACTAGTAGAAGGATATTTGTTGGGAGCTGCTCGCAGAAGTAATATATTTGCACATATTCTAATATGGCATCTTCAGGTTGGAAACCTTGTTTTTAATGTGATTTACATTAAATCATTAGGATGATACTCCAGATGGTAGTCTCTAGTCAGTAATCATTGGTTTTTTCCAAGTTTTCTGTTGATGTGAAACCTTGAGATGCAGCCGTTGGGTATAATTTTTTTATGAATTATTTGCTTTTTTGTAAAGGTTAGCATTGATTGATATACACTGCCTGTTTGATAAAAAGAGTATTTCAGTTTTTTTATCCCCTA
Source organism: Amborella trichopoda (assembly GCF_000471905.2). The sequence continues at coordinate 1,873,223 of NW_006500351.1, forward strand.
ACACACAATCCTTGTAAAGGATCCATGACAGCGTCCTTGGACACAATGATTTACCGTATTTCTATGTTTTTTCTCAATGATGATCTTTTTGTGCGTATGAGTAGGCTTGGTTAATTTTCAGATCTATTTGTTTATGATTTGATTTCGTTTTTTTTGAGGCTTTTAATGGCTGGCCTTGTTGCTTGCACAGTTTCTCTGAAGTTATTTTTTGATCAGCTTCTCCATCATTCTCTTAAAGAATTATTATTTGCAGGGAGAGGGAGATGCCTCTGAATCAGGAAAGGATGCAGGTGGTTTTAAGGTATGATCTTGTCTTGAAATCCTCTAGATTTCCTCTTATTTATAGTGTTTTACTGAAAGGTTGTTTTGGGGGCCTTTTCTATTGTTTCTTGTTCTCTCCAACTTGGGTTTTGTTCTTTCCAATGTTCCTCAGTTGGTGTTCCTTGTTCCTTGTCGATCTAGTGGCCCAATCTATTTGGAGTATTGTAGGACAAGAAAACAGAAAGTAATTATGTACATAGCATATTAATGAAAAATGTTAGATTTTATTATTGTTGTGTGTGTACATTCCTGGATACAAGTAGCTGTAAATGGATTTAAAACTGTGTGGGGAAAACTCTTTCCTTTATTTCTAATTAATATGATGCTCCTACACCAGAAGTAAAAAATAACATCCCAAAGAAAATAGAGTAGTTTGGGCTAGATGTCGTGTGGCAATCCAAAAAGAAATGGAAGAAACTAAAACAGAGTTAACAAATTCTAGGCATACAAAGAGAAATATGGACTGCCGTTTTGGTCTGCCTGCCACCATTTTCTGTCTTCCAGTGGATGTGCAAACAGAAAGCAGTGCCTGTTGTAGTCAAAGTTACTAGAAAGATTTCCAACAAAATTTTGCGTTTCCACGTGCCCAATGATTGATGCCAAAAGTCTGGCCTTGTTGGCTACCAGACAGGCGATTGCCTGGTAACCACATCTGGTCATTAAGATAGCATTGGCCAATGAATATTTATTAAATTTGCTTTGGCTGAAAAGCTCCTTGAGCCATGTTGAATGGTCCCATCTCCATCTCTAACAGTCTTTAAACATGCCTACGTCAGGTTTTCTCATGTCAGATTCTTTTGACTAGTGGCTTGGTGCAAATTAGGCTTGGTTGAGTCCAATGTCAGTGGTTTTTGACATGGTACGGGGCTGACTTAGATGGTTTTGCAATTGTCTAATGACACATTTTATATAACACTGGGTTTTGATGAGGCAACCCATAGAGTGACAAACACCCTGTGAAATAGAGGTGTTTACCATCACCGGTATTTCAGAAATTTTTTGTTAAAATTAATTTGTTAAATAAAAAATTTAATCTTTAAATATCAGTGATTGACAAACTGATATTTATTTGTGGAAAAAATACCAAGCAAGATATGGATGTTTTACTGCCATTATCTCGCGACATAATTCCTTTAATAAAAAATGGAATCCCCAATATTTAATAAATCTGAAATATTGTCATGTGTTTTTCCGATGAAGGGATTGTTAAATCATTGAACTTCTTAAGTTGTTTCGATTAAATGCCTTTTAATATTTCAATGGTGATCTAAAGGATTTATTCTCACCCAATTACGTAATGGAATGGGTATTTATGAAAAAAATAAATAAAAAATGTAATGAGTGAAGGCTGTCAGTCATATGTAAAGATCCACACTAGTTCAGATAGAGAAATGAGGAGAGGGAGGGGAGAGCCAGGAGCGTGGTGCCTGCAAAGGCCATCTACTGATTCACAGGCCCTCCAGGAGCCATACATTGTTATGGCTAGTAAAACAGAAAATCAAGTTGGGGAAATAAACCAGGAGTACCCTTGTCATATAACAGGAAGAGAGGTGCTCCACGGAGGTGCATGGATAAGCCACTTGAGTCAAAGTGGATAAAGATATTATACAAAAGAGGAAAGAGCTACCACAAGACATTCTAGTAGGCAGATTTAGCCCTCATCACATATTTCAGGTTTAGAAAAATGGGCTATGAGAACATGGCGAACTTCAAATCCTATTCTGTAAAAGGCTGGTAAATGACGATCTGCTGTTCATATTGAACTCAAAAATAAAAGAATCGGAAATCCTAGAGCAATCGTGGTGGAGTTTTAGGGATCCTCACTGACCTTATTTTGCCCGAATCCAGATACTTTCTCATTTCTTTTCCATCAAAATATAGTCTAGCTCTTACTTACTGGTATAGCCTGCATGGTTGGTGATTGCATTTCTTGAATATGCTTCCGTGCTCCTTGAGCGGGATCCCTGTCCGGCCACAATAACATTTGGGGGGATGAGTGATCCCAATCTAGTATGAATTGATCAAGAAGCTAACACACCACATTTTTAAAGAAAAAGCAATCAATGCTTGTTAATAAAAAGGAAAAGAGTAGTAAATGCATATCCATTAGAAAAAAGCAATAAATGTATCAATAAAAAAGAAAACAATATTTAACTGCATGATTACTAAATTTTTCAATAGGAAAAGGTCCTTAGTTCTGCATTAATCAAATAGTGTCCTGTAATTCCTTTAAATATATGGTTGGTGTCTCTCTCTCGCTCTCTTTGTATATTTGTATATACATTTTCTCTCCCTACTTTATGCTTTAGGCTCTTTTTTTTTTTTCGTTTCTTTTTTAAATAATGAAGGGGATATGTGAAGAAATGGGGAGGACCTGTATATGAGTTTATATGACTTGACATAAATACACTTTTTATTGTCATTTACAATGTAAAAGCTAGTAAATATCTTTAGTATATTATTGTGATGGACTTGTATATCAGAAGATTGAAGTGAGTGGAAGTTATTACTCTCAAATCTTATTTGATTAAAGTTATTCGTGACAATAATTAATATTTTCCTTATATATTAATCTTGCATCTAAATAGTACCTAGAAAATTACTTTTTTTTTTTGAGAAATGTTAACATTGTATTACTGAGACAGTAATAATTACAGAGGTAGAAGGGACCGAGAGCACCTACGTTAGTCAGTCATGTACAAAAAAAGGCTTATAAGTCTCGCCCAATTACAATGAATAACAATGATTTTTCAAAAAGTAAACAAGGGCTAAGGAGTGCCGAGTCGAGAGGGGCTACGTAGTGTGCCTGTGGTCCAGAACAAAAAAGGAGTAGGACATGGCGTGCTCTTTCACTTGGATTCTAGCTCCCTCTTTCGCCATGAGATCTGCGAGCTCGTTAGACGTCCTCCATGTATGCTTTCAGGAGACGTCCATATCCCTGCAAATGCGAGCAATTTCATAAAAAATTGTAGTTAGTTGCCATGGGGGAGGGGTCACCCCGTTTGCCCATGAGAGAGTGTTTTGAGAATCTCCTTCCACAATTAGGCGTGTGCCCCAAGACGGATTGAACTTTTTCAGGCCCAATAAAAGAGCCATAGCTTCTGCATATTGGGTGTCATTGCTGCCAAGATGCTCATAATAGGTTAGGAGGATGTTTCGATAGTGATCTCTAAAGACTCCTCCAGCGCCTGTCGGGCCAGGATTCCCTAGGGAGCAACCATCAAAATTCAGCTTGATGCTAGCTTTTGGTAGTGGTTGCCAGTTGTTAGCTCTTGTAACTTTTCGTGGATGGTGGTCAAGGATATTTTTCCATTGGCAAAGGAAAAAGTTCCTGGATAATCTCAAGAACGTCTTGTGATTAGTGGCCCAGCGATATTGCCTTGTGGAATAGAGCTGGTAAATGGAGTTAATCTCCTAATAGAAAGATGGCGCCCCGATTTCAGTCGAATCCCTCGTGAATTTATTGGATAGAAGTCCATTAAAAATTCTATTATTTCTTTCTACCCATATTGTCCATATGGTAGCAGCCACAGTAGCCTTCCATAAAGTTCTTCCAGCCAAAGGCCAGCAACAACCCCCCTCTCCTGCTTTCGTACGCGCTCCCACCTGACTTTGAATTCAGGGACTTGCATGGTTGTTTGTTAAGAGTTTGTTAAATATTTGGGAAGCTGATTTCGCTTGACTGGGAAGTCATAGCAGGTGATAGACTAGTGTGGTAAGGATGCAGGTAGAGGTTCTATATGATAGATCCACTCTGAAGCGGATGACCTTTAACAGCGGAAGATCTGGGGTGATTCTTATCTATTCGGGAAGATAAACCAAAAAACGTTGGGCATTGTCAATAAGGAGAATCACAACATCCTAGGCAAAATAGATTACCCCTATTGGAAACAAGAAAAGAAAGGTGGATCATAGTACAGTGGAAATTGAACCTAGGAGCAAAAGGAACCACCGGTGAAATTTGCACAGGAGAACTCAGAATGGAACACAAAACTGGAGTTTGGGGAAGAAGAAATGAGGTGTCAGATAACCTAGCACAGGAGGGAGACGTGTCCAAAAGTAAAAGGATTTGGGTGGTTTAAGGTAGCAGAGGAATATTAAGGCAGATGGGCTTCAAGGAGTTTCAAATGTTACAAAAAGAAAAATTGCATCTGGAAATAGTCAACCTTTCTCCAAAAAAAAAAATGCATCTGGAGGTGAAATTTTAAACTCAAGGTCAAATTTGAATTCAAATGTAAGTTAAGAAGCAAGAGGGCCATATGAATGTGATGCAGCCAAGTCGCCATCAAAGCATCTCTGTGCCACCTGTAGAGAGAGATATTTGTGACTGTTTGATCTCCCTGACAAATGGAACCGCAAATGGTAGATCAAGGAGGGAGCAAAGATCTGACGACGATGGTTTCTTGCAGCACTTAGAGGGTTCATGGACAGTTATGGGCCAAAGTTTGAGGGGATCTATATTCAATAACCGAGATTGCTTAGTCAATTGGATCCATACTTGATGGTGAAGATAGAGGGAACCTCAACAACTCAACAATATGCAATGGATCCAGCATTATGCACGATTGAATAGGAAAAATATCAAATGTCGAAGGTAGAAGAAACAAGCATGGTTTGGGGGCAATTGAAAATAGAGACATGGTTGCTCTCCTTGCCAACCCCCAACAGAAAAGATCAATGGCCATTGTGCAAGATCGAATAGGAAAAATATCCAACGTGGAAGATATAAGGAAAAAAAGGCATGGTTTGGGGGCAATAGAAAATAGAGACATGGTTTGCTCTCCCTGGCCTCTACAAAGAGATCTTATTTAGACTTGGAGCGGCAATGAGAAACTCCTTATGATTCAATTCAGGTTGGGACCAATGTTATCAGAACCCAACCACTGGCACCGATGAGGGCACTGGTCCGGTTAGACCGGCCGGTTTGGACTAGTTCACTGGTCGGACCGGTCCTACAATTAAAAAATATGCAAAAAGCAGGAAAGTACGGGAAATTTGTAAAAGGTTTAAAAAGTCAAGAAAAATACATGGAACAAAAAAAAAAATGTAACATGGGAATAAAATAGAACTATATAAAAGACAAAGTCAACCTCCACAAGTTCCTAAACTCCACCATAAAAAACTACAAATACAAAGTACAAAGTACAAACTAATGTTTCAAATTCTCCTTTACATAATCATAATGCATAAATGCTATTAAAAACACAAGTCTTCATATGTAATCTATGAAACTTAGATCAATATTCTTCTTCATCATTATCTCCTCCCATTCCATTTACTAGCCTTGTGTTTTATTTTAGGGAAGCTCCTTCCAAGCACTTCTACCCATTATAAGGCAACGGATTATTGATGGCTTCACTCCTGAGGCTCGTGATTTATTCCAAAGGGAATTTGACTTTTTTGACAAAGTCACATCAATTTCTGGGGTGCTTTTTCCTCTAGCTAAAGAAGAGCGCCGAGCTGGTATTCGCAGGTATTATCGAATTAGCATCTGTTTCAATTTTAAATATCTTAAATGTTTCTCTTATGTTATTTTATGGATGGTTCTTTCCAGGGAATTGGAGAAAATTGAAATGGAAGGAGATGACCTTTATCTTCCTACTGCTCCCAACAAACTTGTGCGTAGCATTCAGTTGGACAGCGGGATACCCTTACAGTCTGCTGCGAAAGTACCTATAATGATCACATTTAATGTGGTGGACAGGGATGGAAATCAGAATGATTTAAGGCCACAAGCATGTATATTTAAGGTCCAGAATTGTCCTTTCTACATTTTATTTTATTATTGAAACACTGCATTATAATGTCATGTAAATATTTTAAAAAAATTTAGGGTTTCAAAATGCAACTGGGAGTTGGTCTAAATTAGTATTTAACTGGTGATGTGTGTATTTTTTGCTAGGATAGGTTAGCAGGTTGGTACATGTAGTTGAAATTTTATTCTGCCACATTTTATATTTCTAGTACTTTCACAAAAGGTTTTAACTTTGAATTTGTCATTTAGGTTGGTGATGATTGTCGACAAGATGTTCTTGCTCTTCAAGTTATTTCTCTCCTTAGAGACATTTTTGGAGCAGTGGGACTTAATCTCTATCTGTTCCCATATGGCGTCCTACCAACTGGTTATGAAAGAGGAATTATTGAGGTAATTATAGGTTACCTTTTGTGGAAGATGGTTTGACAATGTCCTTTTTCATAGGAGAAGTTTAAAATAAGGCCATTTATTTTTGGCAAGGAGGTCATAACCATGTTTAGGTGTTGGATGTAAATCGAGTGGCTGAGGGCGTGTCAATGGCTAAGCTCAAAGTTCAAAGAAAACTCATAGTTAGGAGTAATTGTGACCTTGTAATATAGATAAATGGTCTTATTGTATACAATCCCATTTTCATATTTAAATTGGTAATGCTCATGTACTCATTAGTTATCCTGTATTTATAGAAAACTGAAATCTGTTCATTAGCTTATCGTTTGTGCATGTGTTTCTATCTCACTTTCTCACTCATTGCATATTATTATATAACTATTTATGTTCTTTATTTGTGCCCCAGGTGAGTTCATGTTTTCATCCCTGCTCTCTCTTTGAATTTAGATTCTAGTGTTGAAAGTGCAGTAGTGGTTGAAATTGAAGTAGAGAAGAAAACAGTTTGGTAGGATCTAGAGAGAGAGAGAGGAAATAAAATAAAGATGATGAAGGAGAGAGAGCATGTGAGAGATATAGAGAGAGAGAGAGAGGGAAAGTGAGTGGCTTAGATGTTAATTATGATCTCTACCCCTCTTATAGCATTAAGTTATAACCCTAATTACAACTTATGGATAATACTGCCCTTATTTAAATATATAAAATAAATAAAAACTAAATAAAAGGCAAATGACAGTTTTGTCCTTGTAACCATGTACCTTGAGCCATTGCTCTATATTCTGCTTCATCACTTGATCGTGCTACCACACTTTGCTTCTTGCTTTTCCAAGTAAACAGGTTTCCAAACCGAAGGTACAATATTCTGCACACAGCATCTATGTAAACTGCAACATCAAGATGTCCTTGATATGAGAAAAATATCTCTTTCCTTGGTGCAGATTTGAGATATCTTAATATTTTGTACACAACATCAAGGTGGGGTTTACATGGTGCATGCCTAAATTGGTTGATCACACTAGCCACATAAGAAATATCTAGTCGAGCGATTGTGAGATATATATAAGCTTGCCCGCCATTCGTTGATACTGATTAGGATCTTTGAGTAGCTCTCCCCTTTCTCCAAGAAGTTTATGATTGCATCTACCGGATTATCTGCTGGTCCACATCCCAACATCCTCGTTTGTTGTAACAAGTCCAACACGTATTTTCTCTGGGAGCTGACTATCCCTTTCTTTGATCTAGCCACTTCAATTCCCAAACAATACTTAAGGGGTCTTATATCTTCGATATCAAACACCATGCTTGAATAAGATTTAAGATCCTTACATTATGCCGTGTCACAACAATATCATCAACATACACAATAAGGGCAGAAATTTCAACAGTATCCCTCGTCACAAAGAGTATATGATCAGCTTGGTTCCTTTTGAACTAAAATTTTAGTTGTGCCTCATTGAATTTTTTAGCCATACACTAGGAGATTGTTTAAGTCCATATATTGCTTTCTTGAACTTGTTAACCTTTACTATCTCCCCCTTGATTTGAAAACCAGGGGCTTGGCCACATAGATTTCTTCTTGGATGTCTTCTTGTAAGAATGCATTCATAACATCTATCTGATGGAGTGGCCACGATTTATTCGCAGTTAGTGAAAGAATGATCCTACAGTGTTCAACTTGGCCACAAGCGGAAAAGTGTCTTGGTAGTTTATACCAAGAGTCTGGGTGAAACCTTTTACAACCAATCTTGGTTGTACCTTTCAATAGTACCATTAGCTTTGTATTTACCGTGAATATCCACGACATTCTAACCTTCTTCCCTTTAGGAAGGTTAGTGATTTCCCATGTATTATTCTGCTCTCATCTTGTCATCTAGGAAGGTTAGTGATTTCCCATGTATTATTCCGCTTTCACCTCGTCATCTATTTCAGCTTTCCATTGAAGTTTTGAAAGTGCTTCTTCAACAGCGGAAGGTATTCTGATAGAAGACAAAGCAGATATGAAGGTATGATGAGAGGGAGACACAAAATTGTAAGATACGAAGTTTCCTATTGGATGCTGAGTGCACGAACGTGTACCCTTGCGAATAGAAATAGGTAAGTCCAAATTAGAATTCTTTGAGAGGGTAAAAGAGTTACCTGGGTCAGGAACAATTTTCGATTCCGGTTTGGCATTTAAGGTATGGTCACTTAGAACTTCGGGTTGTACCATTTTTTTCCTCCTGGTATGCGTCTTCAACTCCTTCTTTGAATGCGCACCATTCCTTTAAGATAAACCACTCTCTTCAGATAAACATAGTGTGGGAATAGGAAGGGCTGCAACTAATGTGCTTTCTTCACTAAACTGTATCTTATTCTTCCCCTGAGGAGAGCACTCATGACTTGTAGAGGAGAAGTACGGAACATATTCAAAGAAAGTGACATCCATGGAGACATAGCGGACCTTGGTAATAGGATCGTAACACTCATACCCCTTTTGATGAGATGATTACCTCAAAAAAATACATTTGTCAGCTTTAGCATCAAGCTTGTTCCTCTTTGGACCAAGGATGTTGACAAAATATACAACCAAATACCTTGAGAGGTACAGGGATGAACAATTTCAAAAGGAGATTTTCCCTGAAGAACACAAGAGGGCATGCGGTTTATTAAAAAAGTAGTGAGAATTGCTTAAGACTAGAAAATTTTTGGAACTTTCATTTCCAGTTAAAGAGCTCGGGAGACCTCCAACAAGTGTCTATTTTTCTCTTAGCTATAACATTCTGATGAGATGTGTATGGAGTCTATGGACAAGTTGTTTGGAACTCAATTCCTTGATCAAGAAGATAATCTTTAAGCCTGTTTGACTCGTACTCACCCGCATTATTAGACCACAAGACTCTGATTTGTGCATCATATTGAGTCCTAACCATTTTGTGATAGACTTGGAATTGATTAGCAACTTCATCTTTGTGTTTCACTAGATTGACAATTGTAAATCTAGAACAATCATCCACAAATATAACAAAGAAACGAAATCCAAACATCGATGCAATTGGTGAAGGATCCACACATTAGAGTGTATAAGAGAGAAAGAAACATCACTCTTCTTATTGATACTGATAGGAAATGAAGTTCTACAATGTTTTGACAACTCACAAGTGTATTAGAGAGAAAGAAACATCATTCTTTGTGAGATTACTAATTGGTAGGAGGTTACTAGAAAGATTGGAAACTTGCAAGGTGGATGACAAGTTGAAAGGAGTAACATGTATGGTTCCCTTTCCCTTGATTGGAATAAGAGAACTATATGCTATTTTAATTGATTCATGATTAGAACGAGGGATATAAGAAGAGAAAATATCAGTCATACCAGTCATATGTTCAGTTGCCCCAGATGCAATACTCCAAGGGTTTCAGAGCTATCTATAGAGTATGATGTGCTGGTGCGGATATACCTGATTGTACTATGTGAGACATAGAGGAGGGAGAAGGGTTTCGAATGGAAGCTTACTTCTTGAGATCCAGAGGCTCTCTTTTAGGAATAGTCACTAACTCTTCTTGGGGTTCAAAGGAGATGGCATTTTGTTGCCCTTGAGTAACTGGGGCAGTGCTTTCACTGATTGTTGTTGAATTTGCCCTTGGAAAGTTTCGCTTTGGGAGTCCATCTAGATCCCATCATGTTTCCTTTTTGTATCAAGTCTTCCTATAGTGGGTGCACTTCCTTCTCATCAGATGAGGGGTTTCTACGGCCACGTCCACCAACTCGGCCTCCACCAAGGCTCCCAAACATCCTCCACATAGATAACCACTAAAACTTGTGAATAGAGCGGATCTTTCAGTTTCACCCATAGACACTGCCATTATCTTGCATTGATTTTCTTCATGCTGAAGAAGGGAGGTGATGGAAAAGTCTCACTACCGAGAACATTTGCCTTAATTGTTTCATAGTATCCATTAACTCCCCTTAAAAGATAAAAAATCTTCCTTTGATCCAGTCTCTCTTTGTTCCTTTGCACAATAAGAACACTGTATGGGCTGATGCTGACTTAATTCATCCCAAAGACTATGTAGATGAGCATAATAGTCTCCTAGTGACAAGTCAACCCTGTTTAAAATCACCGATTTGTTGACCCAATTCATCAAGCCTCGCAATATTTTTCTTTTACGAATAGGACTAAGAGACTGCCTCCCATAATTCCTTAGAGGTATTGCAGTCCATAAATGATTGACTCAAATTTGGCTGCATAAAAAATAGTATCCAATTCATAATAGCCATATCTTTAGCCTCCCAGTCTTGCATATTTAGCATCCTTTAGGTCAGGTTTTTCCATACGGCCGTCAATGTATCCCAGTTTTTTCTTTCCACACAAAAATAGTCTAACCCCATTCTAAATAGTTGGTTCCATCAAGCCTGGCAGAGCATCTTGAGCGAACCTTAATTGCCCATGAACATGTCCATTGTATATTACCAATGACAATAGAGAATGTCCCTTTCACCTTACAACTGATCTTCATAAGATTTTACTAAAGTTAATTGCACTTTTTCCAAAATGTGAAAAGATAGGGTTGCGACGAGATCTATACAAATGGGAGTAAAATATGCATATCCACCCCTAGGTACTTTATGATCTAAAGGGAAAATATCTTTGTACACCTTGTTTTTAGGTTCCATTTCTAAAAAGACCCAAGGTTTCAAACCATATCTGGAGGCATAAAGATTCCATCTATTATATCTATTATATCTTCTAACTTATGCTTAGTTAATGGAAGAAATCCCAGATATGAATGAGCCATGTATGGGTGAAAATGAATACATAAGTCCCAAAAGATGATATACCATCTTCGAGGTTTATTCAACATGCCAAGGGAAAACATGGGGTTCTTATATTTCTCAAAAAAAACATAAGGTTCTTATTGATCTAGACACTGACAAGAGACAGATGCCTGTCATGGAAGTCAAAAGAGAAGTGGGTTCTTCAACTTATGACAAAAATGTAGTCTTAGTCTTTGCCTGCCTCTTTTCGTAAACAGCATGTAGTTAGAGACGGAGCTCGGGTTTCAAAGAAGTTCATGGAAACCCCAAGACAATTCACATGTTTGAAGACTGGTAGTGTTGAAGATCATGGAAAAACTGCTACAGGTTGCGAGGAGTTTGACTTCATGAGACTAGGTGAACATTGTGCTAAGTTGGGTTTTGATCATCTCACCTCTTCTTTTTTTACCAAATCTGTTGAAATGCTGTCATATTTGTTGTATTCCTAATGGGCTTCAAGGATTCAAGTCTGATGTTGAGCTTCTAGATCTTGGAACTGTGGTCTCTGATAGTCGTTGATGCAATGAGAAGACCGCTTTTCCTAAAGGTATGATGTACCCAAACCTGCTCCTTCCAACATATTGGGGTAGCTCGAAATATCTTTTGAAACTCTTCTTCTCATTTTGCTTTAGTCAAGAAGAAACTTCAATATGTTCGCAGGGAAGAGGGGGGCGGGGAAGAGAGAGAGAGAGAGAGAGAGAGAGAGAGAGAGAGAGAGAGAGAGAGAGAGAGTACGTACGTACGTACGTACGTACGTACGTACGTCGTACGTACTCCGT
>NW_006500351.1:1887519-1898281 GCF_000471905.2 Amborella trichopoda
GCTAGGGTTAGCCCACTAGCTCATATGAACATATGAGTTCATCGGCCTAGATTGAATCTGGGCCGATCTGAAAATCACAGATGTCCAGTGGTGCTTGAATTTTATTTTATTTCTACATTTCCAAATCACTTGAAATTTTAGGTGTGTGTTCTTCTCATCAAGGTGCACCTAATAAAAATATAAAAAAAATTACCCGTGAAAAGAAAAATGACCAAAATACCCCCCGAAACCTTTCGGGGGTATTTTGGTCAATTTGTTTCATGTAAAATATTTTTTTGATATTTTTCAAAGATTCACCTATTTTTGATGAACACGCCTAAAATTTCAAGTGATTTGGATTTGTAGAAAATAAAATAAAATTCAAACACTACCGGACATCCGTGATCATCAGATTGGCCCATATTCAATTTGGGTCGTTGGGCTCATATGTTCATATGAGCTAGTGGGCTAATCCCAGCTTTTTCTTGTATATATATATATATATATATATATGCTTCTTTCTTGGTTTTGTTTCACTTTTATAATTTCTATTTTATTTTTGACAATTGTTTTTATTTTTTTGGGGTCTTTTGGGCAATGTACATTACTCACTCGAGTCCACTCAGACATGATCGTGTTACTCGACTCATGGGTTAGGGCCGAGTCCGAGGCCTGAGCAAGTTATAAACATTGCTTGCAACTTTGTCCAGCATATCCATCAAATAGTGTTATGGAGATTCAACACTCCCACAATAGCTAACTTACACACCGAAGAACATATAGGCAATTGGTGTAAAAAGCAGTTTTACAACGAGTTCCTTTACAATATGTGGATGTCTCCCTCTCTATCATATGGTAACATGGCAAGAAAGAATCCTGAGGGTAAAAGAGAAATGATCACAATCTATTTATACAATGATGAGAGAATTAACTCGGAATAGCTTTCTGGATGATCACATACCACCTCCAAATAATGGTAATGAAAACCTTATCAATGATAAATTGGCCCCCTCACACCGAGAGCTTAAGTGCGTAGCCTTTGGAGTGTTGTAGGTGGGTCGTTTGCATGTAGCGATCTCTTGATGCTCCTTACATTTCAATCCTTGTATATGCACTTTGTACTCTGTTTTTGAACAACTCTATACTTCTTTCACATATTAATATCGCAGGTGGGTATGTTCTGAAACTCTGCTAAAACAATATATGTGCAAGTCTGGACGTTCTCATATTCTGCATGTTTTGTTTTTTCTTGCAGTGTTATTATCATTTCATTTACAGCATCGCCATACAAGTGCCTTTGTTGGTTGTGTTTGTCAGTTCTATTGGACTTTTGTGGGTGCTATGTGCAGCCAGTGGCCGAAGTTCAATTTATCATTGACTTGCTGGCTTATCATTCTGACATAACTTGATCATTATTGGAAAATTATGTAAAATTCCTCCAAGTGCTTCTACTCATCTATTCCCTGCCTCCCTTTTATGCCTGCTACTTTCATCTGCTCAAGCCCCCATTTGCCTCTCACCTCCCTCATCTTATCCATCCGGCAGCCCCCTCGTCTCCACCTCCTCCCCTGCTGTCTCAGCTCCCTCCTTCGGCAGTCTCCCCCTCCCTCCCCTTTTCCTTTTCCCCCTCTCCGCCCCTCATTCATTTATCCACTCTTCCCCTTCTTACCCTTCTCTCCCCCATCCTTCATTTTCAGCTGCTTCAACCCTGCCCTAAAAGTGAAGCTCACGTCTTCTGTGGTAGGCACTTCAATCGTCGCCGCAATGACATTCAAGGAATTGAAAAATGGGGCAAGAACCTCTGATGCGAACCTGATCTCTGCTGCAGGAAACTCACCATGGGTAGAGTTCTCTTCACTTTTTCTTCGTCAGCTAGTGCTTCTTAGGTTTCATCCCTGTCCTCTGCTTCCTTCAAAGGGGCTTCCCTATTCTGAGCCCCTTGGACCCAGGAGCTAGGGGCTTTCACGCACAAAAAGTTTGATTGAGGGCCCTTGACATCCCTCTCCATGCCTGGACCCAGACACGTTCAAACGCATGTGGTTTCCTTACCACCATTCTCTAGAAATCCATCGAACAGTTACCTATGGGCTCCATTCATCTGTTGATAGAAATTCTCGATCCACTGTCCATCCCCATTCCTTGTGGCTTGAGGTGGGAGGCCTGTACTACCAGATGCTCCTGGCCTGGCAATTGGCTTCTCCTCCCTCCGCTCGCCATGTTCAACCTTTGGAGCTCGGTGGCCAACCCCCTCTGATGCACGACGAGTGGACTACAGTGATTCGCAGGCATAAACCTAGGGCTCGTCTCAAACATCCATCTCCGCATAGCAGGGTTGTAACACTGCCTCCCCCTTCGTCACAGCCCCTCATCCCCTCTTTTCCCACCGCCCTACCTACCCGTTTGACCGCCAGCTGTCCTCCTCCCTCTACCTTTGCCACCTCAACCTTGCCCATACCTACCTTGTTTGGAAGTGACACCTGCCCCCCTTACCTCTGACCCTCAGTTGCTTTCTTCTCTCCCCTCTACCCACTTTTTTCTCCCTCTGTCCCCATCCCCATCTTTACCTCCCAGTAATTTAAAAGCGGATTGCCCAGCGCTTCAGTGGCAGCCTAGGCGGTCCAAAAGGCTTGAGTAATGCCTAGACAGGCGGTCCCTGAGCGGCTGCCTAAGCGGTATGGCACCCGCCTAAGCAAGTGCCCGGCCTTGGGTGGCAGCCCAGGCCTGCGCCCTGCCCAGAGGCGAAATACCATTTATTGAGGGGGTTTTATCGGGTTTTTTTGAAAAAAAAATTGTTTTCAAAGGTGGGTTTTAGGTTAATTTGAAACCTAAATCCCCTAGAGCCTATTTTAGAGAGAGAGAATCCTAAAAAAAGCTAGATTTTGTGATATTCATTGAATCGAAGTGTTTCTCAAAGTTACGGGAAATGGATCCAAACATTACCATTAAGATTAGATTTAGTTTTGAAGTTTTTTTAGTCCCCTACTAGAGGGTGTTTTTGAAGATTTTAGCACCAGAAAATATTTGAGAGGTGGAAGTTTGGAGTTCAAGGTAAGTGCAAAACTTTAATTTTTAAATTGCTTGTATTATCTTGAGATTTCTTCGTGATCTAGTCGAAGTGGTGATTCGAGTTGGAAATATGGATATAACCCGAATCTGAATGACAAAAACTGCATAAGATGCAATTATTGTGAAAATGATACAAAAGGGGGCATAAACCGGTTTAAAAAACATCTTGCTGGTATAAAAATGTTCCTGAAGCTATCAGAGAGGAAATTAACCAATATATGAGTTCAGTAAAATACAAACAGGAACAAAGTCCTTGTCATTTGGATTGGTCTATTTCTAATTCTGCTAGAAGAAGTGATCCGGGTTGAGAGTATGATTATATCCCGAAACCAAACGATAAAAATTGTATAAGGTGTGATTTTTGTGAAAAAGATACCAATGGGGGTATTAACTTATTTAAAAAACACCTTACCGGTATTAAAGAGAATGTTGCTTATTGTAAAAAAGTTCTTGAAGCTATTCAAGATGAGATTAGACAATATTTGAATTTAATAGAATCAGAAAAGGATGGAAATGAGCTTTGTTCTATGGAAATATCTTTTCTAGGTTCTTCTAGAAGTAGTGATCCGGGTTGGAGGAATGGTCATAACCCAAATCCGAATGACAAAATTCGTATTAAATCTAATTATTGTGGAAACGATACTAATGGGATATTTACTGTTCAAAAAACACCTTGTTGGTATTAAGGGGGATTTTTTCCCATGTAAATGTTCTTGAGGCTACCAGGGAGGAGATTATACAATATTTGAGTTCAAGTAAGCACAAAAAGAAAGAAAAGGGTGAAGAGGCACCAGGTAGAGCATCCAAGACTCCTAGGGCCCCATCTGCACATAGTAAATTGGAGGTAGAAGAAGAGGAGGAAGAGGCAAATTCAGAAGAAACGGAGGACAAGCATTACGTTGAAGAGGGAGATGACTGTGATGATGGCCTCGAATTTGATGCATATGATGATGCTTACCCTACTTATTCTGATGATGATGATGATGTTGACTGAAGAATGAAGAGTTGAAGACGTTTTACTCTTTAGTGTTAACTATTGAGTCGTAGACTGTATATTTTCTGAATTTCCGTATATTTTCTTTTTCTTAGTTTTAGTTTCTAGTTTCTACTATCTAACTCTTGTGTGTATGCTTGGATGGTTCTAGCATTGTATAAAAATATGGATTATGGACTATCGAAATTCTCCTTATTCATGAAAATATGGATTATGGATTATGTGTTATATACTTACATAGTTAGATTTAGACACTTAACATTTTCTTTCTACTGTGCCGCCTAGGTTCTAGGTGCCCACCTAGGCGCTGGGCGGCCTGGATGCCCCCTGCCACCTAAGTGCCGTCTAACACTTTTTGAAACACTGTTACCTTCCCCCTTCCCATGTGGCTCAGTCATCCCAATCTCGCCAAGTACACCTCTCTCCACCGCTTTCTCCTCACCCTTCCCCCAAGGTGGGTGCTATTAATGCCACTGGCTGAGTATTTCTTTGCAAACCCAGCCAACACATACCCACGTCTCCCACCCTTTTCCCTTACTGTTTTCACTTTATACTCTTTCCTGTAGGGGCTTTTTATATGGTGCTTCCTGAATATGGGAAGCCATTTTTTGTTGTATACAGCCCCTGAAAATCTGAGGTGGCCTAATCTTGTACTATTACAACCCCAATCTCTATACAATTGTTAACCTCTCAAAAACCAAATTCCTTATTTTTTTGGTTGTTTCAGTTTATGATGTCAAGTTCGTATATTTTTGTTATTTCGACTTATGTTTGCCTGACCCCTGGAGAGAGAGAGAGAGAGAGAGAGTGAGGTCATTAGGTGGTGGTAGTGGAGTGGGTCGTGGAGTGGTGGTGGCCAGGCTATGCTGGAGCAGGGGGCAGAGTTGTGGTGCAGTGGTAGTGGTGGTGCCAATAGTGATGGTGGAGGTGGTGATGGGGTTATGGTTGGGGTTATATCTATATATATATATATATATATATATATATATAAAGAGAGAGAGAGAGAGATCTTAGACCTTAGACCTTATCATTTGTTCATGTGTATGGACTTGTAAGGGTGTGTGCATGGGTATGAACATACTCCAGCCAGAGATTTATAGATGATGCACTTTGCATTAGTCTCCTGTTTCTTGTGTTTTTTTATGTTTTTCTTTTTTTTTCTGTTTGCTTCTTAATTTTCTTTTTTTTCTTTTCTAAGCTATTTTTTTTTCTATGTAATGTTTTGGAAAATTCTTGAAATTGTCTGTAAATGTTTTCCATTATATAATTATTATGAAGACACAATTAGTACTTATATCCTCCCACTTTCTCTCTTTGACGCAATTCTTTCAGGTTGTTCCAAACACTCGGAGTAGAAACCAAATGGGTGAAACCACTGATGGTGGACTTTACGAGATATTCCAACAAGAATATGGGCCTGTTGGTTCATCAAAGTTTGAAGTTGCTCGTGATAATTTCATAATTAGCAGTGCTGGTTATGCGGTTGCCAGTCTCTTACTCCAGCCAAAAGATCGCCATAATGGAAATCTTCTCTTTGATAAGTATGCTTTTCATGCACCAATTGCAGGGACTTTCTCATTAGCATGATTGATAACTTGCTGTTTTGACAAAAAACTAACCCGACTCTGTTGCAGTTTGGGCAGGCTGGTCCATATTGATTTTGGGTTCATTCTAGAGACATCACCAGGTGGAAACATGCGTTTTGAAAGTGCACAGTTCAAGCTGAGCCATGAAATGACCCAGTTACTTGACCCTTCTGGGGTAATGAAAAGTGAAACCTGGAACCAATTTGTGAGGTGAGCCTTCTTTGTTCTTCTTTGACAGTTTCTAACACATTTGTTTCACCTGTCAAGACCCATGTACCTTCTTGCTCTTATGACATGGTTATACCCTTATGTTTGGGGTGGCCAAGAACCTTACATTTGTAGAAGTACCTACTACCTACACACATTGTCTTGTTGGTAGAACCTCGTTGATTCTTCATTCAAGGAATTCATGTTTAACTGTTGGATCTCAGAGAGCAAATTCTTGAATTTAAAAAAGAGACTATGATATCATTCTTCTTCTTCTTTTTTTATTTTGAGAATATCATTCGTGTTCTTGCAATGAAATTAAATATTTTTTAGTGTCTGACAGTATTTGGATCTCAGAGAGCAAATTCTTGAGTTTAAAAAAGAGACTATGATATCATTTTTCCTCCTCTTCTTCTTTTTTTATTTTGAGAACATCATTCCTGTTCTTGCAATGAAATTAAATATTTTTTAGTGTCTGACAGTATTTTTTTTTATAAATATGCTAATAATGTGAGGATATTCTTTTATTCATATGCTTTCTTGAACTTTCCGCCCATGTCACAACACTCAGTTGCGTTCCTGTACTTCCCGATTTTGTTCACAGTTTTGTTCATTCTACCCTTCTCATTCTCACATTTACAACATGCATTTACTATAATGTTCAGGCAGCTTTTCACACACCATGTACACGGGTGAGGTTTGTTTAAGGTATCAACCTTATACTATTAAAGTAAGTTGTACGTCAAAACTATGCCAATATACAATTTCAGTGCCTCAAAGCCTTTCAATGGTATAAAAATCTATTGTTTCCCCCAATTATGAAATTTATAGTTTCAGAAATGATGACGATCAAGCAGATCTATAAACAATTGAAAATCTAAAAAATGGACAGTCCAGATAATACGTTGGAAGATGAAATCTTTTTTTTTTTCATGTCTATGAATCTCAAGGTCGAGATGAATGATTTGAGGGTTTTCCAGCATAGAAACAACATTCTCTATTGGATTTTTTACGTGCACCTTATTTTAACAGTACAAGGTTGACACTTTATATAAACTTTTTCCCCATCTACACATATGTGCATCTCATGTGCTGAATTCCTATCTTGTTTTTCTCTGCATACATATTCATACTGATAATTGCAACATATATCCCTTTTTCGTGCACAACCTAAACAATAGATCTCCTATCTTTAGCTTCTGTTCAATTTGTACGCTCACTGCTCATGTATGTTCTTGTTGTAGTCTTTGTGTGAAGGGATACCTTGCAGCTCGCCGCTACATGGATGGGATCATCAACACAGTCCTTCTCATGGTAGATAGTGGGCTTCCTTGTTTCAGTCGAGGTGACCCAATTGGAAATCTTCGAAAACGCTTCCACCCAGAGATGAGTGAACGTGAGGCTGCAAATTTCATGATTCGGACATGCACCGATGCCTACAACAAATGGACCACTGCAGGCTACGATCTCATTCAATATCTACAACAAGGAATCGAGAAATGAGACTGGCCTGTGATCCGCATGTGCATTTATATACTAGTGCTCTTGAAAGTATATTTCGAAATTGTTGTTGGTGTTTTCATTTTACAAGGATCTGAGTTTCACGAGGCATTGTTGCGGAAGTCCTTGTCATCACGGCGGAAGTATGCTTGAGCATTTTTTTCTTTGTAAACAATTTCGATTGCAATACCATTTATGGAAGAGGAGCAATGTCATGTTCCATACCACGTTTGAACGGTCTCAAAAGTTGCCATGTGAGTGTTTAGGGGAGAGAGAGAGAGAGAGTATGAATTCCGGATTGCCTGGATCGGACTATCCCTAAATTGGACAGCTGATGTTCAATTTTAGGACGTGATATTTTAGGCAGGTCCGTGACGCATTTTCAAAGTTGGTTGAAAGGTTGAACAGGTTCAGTTTTCGAATTTTGGGATATCCTAGTAGAGGTCTTGCTTGGGGGAACATATATTTTTTGTAATGTTAACGGTAACTTACACTGAGTAAATGAAAAATTACAAAGGGGTTTTACAACTGAAGCCCAACAAAGAAAACAGAAAGAGAGACCTAAGAGCAAGAAAAGGAAAAGAAGGGGGAACGGGGAAGGGAGAAGGAAGAAAAGAACAAGACTGGCGCAACAGGAAAAATAGCATCGAAGTGTGGCTAATTTAGCTAGACTGTAAGCTTCTCCATTTTTCTCCCTGTTGATATGGTTAAAGATGACCTCTCAGGCTTGTAGGTTTAGCATTATTTCATCTATGATGGGGGTGGGCTAGCGCAACACTAGATAACATTTGCAGCGTCTCCCTCTCTGAAGATGCGTGCTTGATATTCATGGAGCATTAAAACACATTTATTTGCCTTTGCCTTAAAAGTCTGCCTCATTGATATCAAATTGGGCTGCCCATGATAGGTGGATATGACATTCCTTTATGAATACTTTACGATGCTTCCATAGCCAGCTTTTTGGTGCTTCTGTGCGAATACTCCTATCAAAATTCAACTTCAACTGACCTCCACCTCCTGCTAATTTGAAACTCTTTTTCGATTTTGTATGTTTAGATCAGGGAAGTTGGTGAAAACGAAACTCTTTAAGGTAACTCTTTAAATTTAAGGAGGCCTGTGCCCAATGAACTACGAGTCTCATGACTGTTCTGCTAATCTCTATTGATGTTCTGAAGTGTCCTCAACCACTCTTGCATTCCTCTCCTTACATAAAGTACATAAAAAGGGTTGCAAGTAAGATGCGCCATAGGTGAACTCTACTCTTTGGAAAGGGTGGGTTACGAATGAATGCAAAAAATTGGTCAACAGTCTCGGGCATGATCCATTGCCACTTAGATATGCTTAAGATCGATTCCCATAAAATTTTGGCAAAAGAGCATGGTCGTAGCACCACTGGGGCCCCAGCTCACCTAGGCTTTCGTTCTCACTAAAGCATTCAAAAACCACTAACGAATTGAAAAAACGGGTAGGGGCTCATCATCCCCGCTGAATTACCCAAAACAAAATAAAAAAAAATTTTGCTTTGAGGTGAGTATAAAATCTTTTAAAATTAATTAAGTGAAAAGATTTCATGTTCACGGGGGAGCATATACTGTTCTTTTGCTTTCTCTAGCAGGAATCTTTAGCTATTAAAAAAAACAAAAAACCTAAAAATAGGAAAACTTATTTGAATAATCTATCAAAACACAACTAGGTTAAAAAAGTAGAGAAAAATTAAATTTAAAAAATAAGTTTGTGGAATGGGGGTGTTTTAAAATTTTGCAAAAAAAAAAAACCAAGAAATTCACTAGATTGTATGATTGGCAAATATTAGTCTAAAAGATATGCATCTCTCTCCCTCTCAATGTGGTCTATCTCTTTCTAATGCCCAGCCCTAACAATTTGTGCTTCTAACTTGATCAAAAAAATGAATTATTTTCAGTTTTAGGTTAATCAAGTAGTAATTAATTATTTTTCAATTTTAGATCTGCTACAGTTAACTTTAATTTTCTAACATTGTTCTTCCCCATGGCTTACCTTTGATGCTTTTCTCTACACAGGCAAATCATATAATTTACATGGGCAGCTGGAGGTGAGCTTATTAATAAATAAATAGTTTCTCTACATAATTTTCAATAAATAAATTTCCATACAATAGTTTTTTTACATAATTTTCAATAAATAAATTTTTCTCCAATTCTTCACATGAGTTGGAAGAGTAATGATCCCAAAGACCCTCCTACACCCATGTGTGTAGGACTCCAAATGATCACCATTAAAATTTAGCACAGATATTTAGAAAAATTAATCTCACACCCATGTGATAACTTTTCTAAAGATCTGTACCAAATTTAATGGTGATCTTTTGGGGTCCTACACACATGGGTGTAGAAGGGTCTCATAGGATCATTACTCGAGTTGGAATGGTTGAAAAATAGCAAATTGTTGAATTGTAGACAAAATAGGAAATTCTCTATGAGCATAGATGCATACTATGAGTACATTTCTAAACTTTGTTTTCTTGAAACCACACCTCTGTGTGTACTGACTATGTTGAAATGTATTCACTAATTTAGCATTGAAAGTATAATATATTAGTAAATTTATTTATTTATTAGTAAATTATATATAATATACTGTCTTAAAAACTAATATCAATACGAATAAACCATCTTTTTAAGTGTTTTTGTAATATAATCGAAATTATAATGTCTATTTGTAAATAGATTATTTCTTGCCAAAAACATTTGATTTTCTAGCCCTGTTCTTCCCCATGGCTTACCTTTGATGCTTTTCTCTACACAGGCAAATCACATAATTTACATGGGAAGCTAGAGGTGAGCTTATTAATATTTTTTTAAAATTTCCTATTTCCTGGCAATAGTTTTTCAACGGAATTTTCAATGAATAAATTTTTCCCTAATCCTTCACATGACTTGGAATGGTTGAAAAAATGGCAAACCGTTAAATTGTTAACAAAATAGGAAATTCTCTATGAGCATAGATGCATGCTATGAGTACATCTCTAAACTTTGCTTTCTTGAAACTATACCTCTATGTGTGTATAATGACTAGGTTGAAATATATTTACTAATTTAGAATTAAAATTATAATATATTAGTAAATTTATTCTTTTTTTGGTAAATTATAATATACTATCTTAAACAACAATATCAATACAAATAAATCATCGAATTAATATAATCAAAATTATGATATCTATTAGTAAATAGGTTATTTCTTGCCAAAAAAAAATTTGTTGCCTAAAAGTATAAATAATTATAGTTTATTATATAAAAATCTGAAAATAATATTAGACAGCATAATTCAAATTACAACATAATGGCAAATAAATCTTTTTGGTAAAAAAAAATATATTTTAAAAATAATGTTATATTTTATTTTTCTTTTTTTTTTAGCTATATATATATATATATATATATATATAGGT
>NW_006500351.1:1929867-1971616 GCF_000471905.2 Amborella trichopoda
TCTCTCTCCATCTCCCTCTCCCTCTCCCTCTCCCTCCTTTCTCTCTTAACGTTTAAAAGAGAAGCCAAGGCCCAAAGAGATGAAAAGTAGATGAAAGAGAAGGATCTTTGTACGCCTTCTTCTACAAAAATTAGGTCTTCTCTCTCTCTCTCTATCTTGGACGCCTTCTTCAACAAAAATTGGTCTTTTTCTCTCTCTCTCTCTCTCTCTCTCATTTAAGAACTAGAACCCAAATCCCGAAGAAAGCATTATGCAACTAAAGCCGGCCAAAGAGAGAAAACAATATGGATTGGATGAAATGGCATCGACTTGAGGAAGATGCTTTGGAACAAGGGGTAGATTTTTGAAAGATACGTCCATAAAATTGTTGGGGTTTTATAAATTTTTGGAATGAATCTAAAGCAACGATTGGACAGAGAAGGTGCAGCAGCGGTTAGACACACTGTAAAAAAACAAAAAGTTATCTCGCAATCGTGTACTACTAAAAAAAACAATTAAAATAAAATAATATATATAATAAATCACTTTTTTAATATGAGTACACATAAATAAATAAATAAATATATATATATATATATATATTACACAAAAAATAAGTGTAAGTTTTTATAATATTTTACTCAAATTTTTGGAACCATTTTGTTACAGCCTCTTTTTCATGAACCTCTTTGCAAAAGTGAAGGTGCACCTCTGCATACATATGTCGCCCCATTTGAATAAGTGCAAGTTTTTATAATTTATGTATATCACACTAAAATATACCCTATTTGTTTAGAGATCTGAGTCAAATTTAATGGTGATCCTTTAGAGTCCTACAGGTCTCATAAGATCATTACTCTTCTAATACTCAAAATCTTTCTATTTTTCATGGTCATACATCTCGACATCCAATGGATTTTTGAGCCCGTAGAGAGAGGATGTAACCTTGTATAAACTTTTTCCTTTTTCAATAAGATATCATAATATGTGGTTAACCAACTTTCACAAAGCGTTTTAAACTTTTTATATTTTTATTTAACTTACCGGTTATTCCAATACATTTCTATTGATATATATCTCTCATATTCTAATTGAAGTCTAACTAGTACATCAAAAGATGGGCCCATAGCACTAACCAAAATAATATTCTATGGAATGAGAAGATTCTTGGATGATAGAGAAGATATCATTCAACTATATCCATAAAAATTTATGGAGAAATTTATCAGAATAATGAAATATAGGTAAGATATTAGCCAATTAACAATTTACTTATGTCTTTTCATTTAATTTAAAAATATCCATCAAAATGCACATGACAGGATAGTTTGAAAAGTAAAGCATATCTTGATAAATTATTGAAAAATTAAGTGTACCTCAATAAGCTTCCCAAATTTGACTATATTTTCATTGCACTCAAATATATAAATATTTCATGATCTTGAGCAACTCAAAAAAAATATTCTAACCCTCATGTTCGATAACTCCAAACCGTACCATAAAAATTATATGCTATGAGACTATGAGACTATTTGCCATTAGATTTCAAATTGGATGACTTTTGGGGTGTCACAAAGTTTGAAAGTTCTTTTTTAAACTTTTTAAAATAGTAAATTATTACACACTTATAACCATCCGATTTAAAATCTCATGGATAAAAGTGAAGTTTGATAGTCCTTTTTTGAACTTTCTAGAATAGTAAATTATTGCACACTTATAACCATCTAATTTAAAATCTGATGGATAAGAGTGACTATGACCGCCTTGTGCTGAAAAGTAAATGGTCTCTTAATATCTAAAATATGAACCAAAACCAATATTTTTAAAGAGAGCTCACAACCTTAAACTATCAAAGTAAGACACCTCCAAATTTTATCGTAAGATGTAATTTTGATGTTAAAAATTCTTAGGATGACCCGAAAATCTCCTTTCATCTTTAATTATAAAATTTTAATCTCTATAAATAGTTCAAATGAAAACAATCTAAATAATATGTTGCAAGATGTACTATTTTTGAGATTTTATTTATTTTACAATCTAGATAATATGTTGTAAGATGTATTATTTTTTAGATTATACTTTTTTTATATCCATATATCTCTATGCAAAGATGATAAATTAGATGGTCTTCCAACATCAAAATTAATTTCTTTTTAAGTTCTTATGGGCTTTTGATATGCACCTTGACTCTACTTAGCAAAGATGATCAATTAGATGATTTTCCAACATCAAAATTAATTTTTCTTAAGTTCTTATGGACTTTTGGTGTGCACCTTGATTCTAATATATAAAATGTCTGCCTTTTATGAGGGTTGTGAGGGATGGCTGCCCCAGCCCGGCCTGACCCGGCACTGCCCAAAAAGTAGGGCCTAGAAGTTTGTGGCCCGAGGCTGAGCTAGGGCTAGGGCTGTCCGGATTTGGGCCTACTTGACCCACTTTTTCCCTCTTTTTATTTTTGTTATTTCTTTTTATTTAGTTTTTGGCCTAGACGGGCCGGAACAGGACAGGAACCAAGGCCAAGCCCATTTCCAGTTTTTTTCCTCTTCCGAACCCCTTGGAGTTGGATTTGGGTTTGGGTTTTTGCATGGGTAATTTTTGGCTGTGAGTTTGTCTCTCCAAACCTGGCAATGGCGAAAGGGGGTTTCTCATTTTCTAGGCCCGAAAGTTAGGGTTAGTTCTCTATCCAAATTGGGTTCTCGCAATGGCTCAAGAGGTCCAACCCTCCATGGCCATCTTTCCATCATGTTCTGATGAACCATTAGAAGAAACCTGGTGCGGAAATATACA
Source organism: Amborella trichopoda (assembly GCF_000471905.2). The sequence goes on from NW_006500351.1 coordinate 1,932,634, forward strand.
GTCCATTTTGAGTATCTCAGTAATTGGGGCCTACTTTTTGTCTCTCTCTTCGGGTGACCTAAGATGCCTGGCCCCGCTGGTCATGTTGCCAGGCTTCTCGTTGTTTGGCAACCGACCAGTAAATTGCCCTCCATTATGGTGCAAACACTGCTCAATTTCTTCACATTGAAGGTGGGTGTTTTATAGACCTTCTGGTCATCTCGAATTTCTGATTTTACCTCTGAATTTATATGCTGAAAAACTCACATGAATGATCAGTTCTCAAAGAAAACCATAACCTGTATCTCTAAAGGCTCGCCTCTTTGTTGGGTTCATCTTCTTTTTGCAATCATGGTGGTTAGTGTTCTTCATTTGGGGATAACGAAATTGGAAGATCAATCGAGAGCTACACAAATTCTCTTTGGAAATCTGGCTGTGAATTCCATCCTGATTTTCACTCTTATGATTCTGGGGATACCCAACGGCTTAGCTGATCCAGCCTCTGTTGTCGAGTATTTTCAACACAAATTTCCAGGAAACAGTTTACAGCGTCACAGTTCATCAGAATGTGTGTACAGTCGATGAGCTCATAACCGAGCTTGCGAAGGTTCGGAATGATATCACTTGGTTGCAGGCTCGTTTCGACGTGGCCATGCTCTCAGAAGAGAGATAAATTCTTCTGCATTATTGTGGCGAAGATAGTACAGGTGCAGGTCTAATGGAGTTATCATCTGGAAATTTAATTTGGGTCATACAAGGAATGGGTTTTATGCTTCATGGAAGGAATTAGTGAGGAAGGTGAAGGAAGTTTGGTCTCGGGTTCTTGTTCAATTGAGTTTCACCCAAGAGGAATGACGCGGCCATGCTCTCGGAAGAGAGAGATTCTTCTGCTATGTTATGGAGAAGTTGGTACTGGTGCAGGTCTAATGGAGTTATCATCTGAAAATTTGGGTCATATAAGGAATGGGTTTTTTGCTTCATGGAAGGAATCAGTGAGGAAGGTGAAGGAAGTTTGGGATTGGGTTCTAGCAGTGGCCATTAATTCTAAATCTGATTGCAGAGGTCATCAATATGATTGCAGTGGCCATTAATTCTAAATCTGATTGCAGAGGTTATCAATATGATTGCAGAGGCCATTAATTCTCAATTTGATAGTATCTCAATTGATATCTTAGGTTTGTTGTATGCTTGGTTGTACATAAGCCTAAATGTGGACTCCGAGAAAGGAGCAGTGGTTTAATTGGAATCTATCCAGCGCAGACATACTAGACAAACAGAACAGACAGTCAAACTTGGCATCAGGATAATTATATATGATACAGAGGTATGATTCATGTCAGCGATATCTGTCTTTATTTGAATTTTCAAATGTTTGAACTTTGAATACTGAAATTCTGTTTATATTGGGTTAGTACTAAAATTCAGTTTTTTTTGTCAATATAAAATCCTTATTTTCCGGCTGAAACGTAACCCCAAGATTCTTCACACTACTAAAAAAGAAGTTGGGTCGAGATAAATCCCGGACCACTGGGCCTCTATCCCACCTAAATTAGAGGAATAGATAAGTTTTCCTTATCTTCCGAGCATTTATAATCTTATCGAAATTCACTACCTCAAGGCAATCTAAGTCTTGTTCCTGTATTTTGAAAAGAGATAAAAAAATCCTTTTTTTCCCGTTGAAACGGTAATCCCAAGATTCTTTACACTTTTCTAAAAAAAAAGTAGTTGGCAAAAGATAAATCCCGGATCAAGAGGCAGCTATCCCACCTAAATTAAAGGAATACACAGGAGAAAGGATAAGCTTTCCAGCTTTATAATCTTATCGAAATTCACTGCATCAAGGCAATCTAAGTCTTGTTCCTGTATTTGAAAAGAGATAAAAAAGAGCCTCCCCTTTTCATCTTCTCATCCTCTCTTTTTCAATCCTATATAAGCCCACTGTTTTGTTCTTGTTTTATATATCAAATAGCCTTTTTAACTACTCATCCTTTCTTTTCAATCCTATATAAACCCACTGTTTTGTTCTTGTTTCATATATCAAATAGCTTGCAAGCCATGGCCATGGCCACGGCCACGGCCACATCTATGTTTCTTCCTTTGTTGGGTTGCCTCTTTGTATTTTTTCATGGCTTTGCTGGGGCCTCCCATCTCTTCTATGAAGAGCTCAACACAGTGGAACCCACCTCTGTGAGCGAACAGTATAGAACAGCTTATCACTTTCAGCCTCCAAAGAACTGGATGAATGGTATATACATTTATTGTTTGTATAATCTCTCATATGTTTCTACTATATTTGATTATATTGAATTGATCTCCTCTGATTTTCTGACCTTGATTTGTTTGATATATGTGAATTTCGGGCATTTGGGCATGGATTTGCAGATCCCAATGGTGAGTTTCTCCTTGTTTTTCAGCTCTTTTTTTTAGTTCTAGTCTTTTAATACATTCTTCGTTTTCTCTTTCTCAATGAATGCAATCAAATTCTCTTTCTTTTTCTCAATATCTCCTTTCCCTTGTTCTTCTTTTAATTCTTTGCAATAAGCTATCGATCCTGTTTTGAATTAGAAAAACAGAAAAGGATAATTCAAAGGGAATCCAGGAGAATTCAAAGGGAATCCATTGCTTTTATTGCATTCATCCTCTTTCATACTTACCCCTATTCGGTTTTTCATAAAATAACTCTCCTCCTCTTCGTTTATATCTTATTTTGCTCTCGTCCTTTTATTTCCTTTATTTATTTTTAAATCTAATGGACGATAAAAAATTTCAGGTCCCATGTACTACAATGGACTGTACCACTTGTTCTACCAATACAATCCCTATGGTGCAGTATGGGGAAACATAGTTTGGGCTCATTCAGTCTCGACCGACCTTGTCAATTGGCAGCCTCTCGAGCACGCTATTTACCCTACGGCTCCCTTTGACATAAAGGGCTGTTGGTCTGGTTCAGCCACTATTCTCCCTAACAATAAACCAATTATTCTCTACACAGGCATAGACACACAAGGTCGCCAAGTCCAAAACTTAGCCATGCCCAAGAACCTGTCGGACCCACTTTTGAGAGAGTGGGTCAAGCCGGCTCAGCATAACCCCACTATGGTCCCGAATGGGCTCAATGCTAGCTCCTTTAGAGACCCAACTACGGCTTGGCTTGGGAAAGATGGGCATTGGAGGGTGCTTGTTGGTAACAAGAGGCATAAAAGGGGCATGGCCTTGCTGTACAGAAGCAGGTACTGTTTTTTGAGATTTTAAATTTTTGGATTGATGTTTGTGCCCTTGTTTTTGATATTCCCACAAAAAGGTGTGTGGAATATTAAAATCATTGGAGAATTTCCATAAAACATGATTGTCCCTATTCAAAGTCACTACGTATTTAACATAATATAATTGTTGCCTTATAAAAATAGTTAAAGACATGAGGAAACATGATTATGGCTTAAAATGGCGACTTCATTATCTGACAAATAACAATGGGTCTTATATGAATCATGTAAAGGTGCGTGGAATATTAAAATTATTGGAGAATTTCCATAAAACATGATTGTCCCTATCCAAAGTCACTAATTATTTGACATAATACAATTGTGGCCTTATAAAAATAGTTAAAGACGTGAGGAAACATGACTATGGCTAAAAATGGCTACTTCATTGTCTTACAAATAACTTATATGAATCATGTACACCATGATGTTATGAAATAATTTGTCCTTAATTCCTATTCTTTCTATAGCTGCCATTATATATCTAATAACATAGAGGTTGAATGTTAGATTCATTCTATGGATCATTACTTAGCACATGCATCTTCTTGGGCCTGTGAAGAATCTATGATAAAATATTTTGGGAAAAAGACTTGAAGAACAGTGTCTTGAACTCTTTTCTGTTTCATCCATGGCCAGTTTGTTTTGTTTTCTTCGAGAACTCAAAATCACTTTTTGTTTTAAAATATTTTGCATGGTCTCTTAAATTTTTTCTTCTTCTTCTTTTTCTTTTTTTTGAATGTTTTTTTCCTTATTTTTCTTTCTCACTAAAAAAAAGCTGATTTATAAAATCTTTTTAATTTTTTCTAACCGTCTTTTTCATTGGAGAGCTAAAAGTGATTTGGGCAAAAACAAATCCCCCAAAATCCACCAAAAGGCAGGAGGGTGGATACTTTGCTATTGGTAGAGATAGAAAAATTACTAGTATTGGATAACAATTTATTTTACTGGTAATAGCAGGGACTTTGTGTGGTGGGTAAAGGCTAAGCACCCTCTTCACTCGTCCAAGGACACCGGCATGTGGGAGTGCCCTGATTTCTTCCCAGTTTTAAAGAAAGGCCAATTGGGTATTGATACCTCAGTTAACGGTCCTCACGTCAAGCATGTGTTGAAGGTGAGTTCTCTTTTCCTCTCCTCTGGTAAAGATAGAAATCTTGGTGAGCCAATAAATGAATACAATGTTGGAGTTCTTTTTTTTTTCTTTTCCAAAATTTTACTTATAGCAGACTCAAACTCGAAGTATCATGTTGTTCCATTAGTGTCGCCTTTCGTACAACTCACTCTCTATCTCGAAAGGATAAATAGAGATGAATTGTGCTATATGTGTATGCCAACCCTCTGGGTTGATTTTAACTTTAAGAAAAATATTTATGAATTTGTCAGTCTACCTTGAAAATTAATGACATAGGTAAATCAGCGAATTTTATCTATAGAGTAATTGCTTTTTAAAACTTATTTCACTTTGGGACCTCTTCAATTATTTTCTTAGAAAGTGCTTAAATTGTGCTTGTTATGCTGTTTGCGTGCATTTGGTTGATGTGGTCACTAAAGTTGGTTGATGTGGTCACTAAAGTTGACGTAAGTAAGTACCCTTGTTCCACGAACCTTTTTTTTTGGTAAAATCTTGGAATAAGTGAGGACAATTACATTTTTTTTTGGACTAGGATGATTTAAGTTTAACAAAATGCAACTGCTTGTTCTAGGTTACTAACCTCAAACAAGATCTTTTATTAAGAAAATAGGTTTCAAGTTTGGACCATGGAGCAATTAAGGGTAATTGCATCTTTTGCATAGAGTGACTTCAATGAGTCAAACTACCAAAATTCAGAACCCAAAAAATAGATTTTTTAATGAAAAAACTTGTTCATTAAGGATATTTAAGCATTTAGATCATTTGGCTTGAGTGACTTAGGTAGATCAAATTATCAATATATCATCTATATTTTCAAGGAATAAGCACACTTTGGGTATTTTGTAACATATTCTTGAGATGGCACTTAAATGCTAAAAGAATTAATAAGTTAACCATTTTGTTACTAAATTGTTGATTTAATTATTTTATTGATTTTTTGAAATGACTTGATTATTTTAAACGTATTTTCCCTTTAAGTTTGTTTTTTTTGAGTGAATAAGGTTCTTATGAAGTAAAAAATGGAATAATTATTATTGTTATGAGGTGGGACTTCCCACTTTTTTTCACTTTTGTTAAATAAAATTTTTTATATATTTTTTATTTTCTTTTGAAGCAAAAGAAGTAATGATACTGAAGAGTCTAATAAAACATAGGTAAAAATATTAGGCTTATTTCTTTTTCTGATTTTTTTATTGAATAAATTTGGCTATCCTAGGCAAAAGTTACATTTTTATGACATTTTCTTTTTAAGGTGAGCTTGGATGATTTGAAGCACGAGTACTATACAGTGGGTACCTACTTTCCTAATAAGGATCGCTACATGCCTGATAACACATCTGCTGATGACGGGACTGGTCTCCGTTACGATTATGGAAAGTTTTATGCATCAAAGACCTTCTTTGATGGGCTCCAAAATAGGAGGATTTTGTGGGGTTGGATGAATGAGTCTGATAGCGTCAACGATGATGTTGCCAAAGGCTGGTCTGGTGTTCAGGTACATTAAGTGAAATTTTGGCTAAACATGTTCAACACTTCTTCCTCTCCGTTTTCTTGTTTCGTTTATTTTTCCTGGTTTTGGTTTAACACCAGTAGTATTTGTTTCTTTTGGTTTTCTTCTATTGTCTATTTTTTTTCTCTCATAGATACAACTTAAACTTCATGAAATTTAGAGGCAACATGTAAGATAAGGAAACCTTGGTAGTAGTCTACCACAGAATTTTAGCAACAATCGCTTTCAAATAAATGAATAACAGCACTCTTCTTTTCCTACTAGTATTTATTTCCTAACGTTTGGCCTTTTTTTTTTGTTTTTAACAGGCCATTCCAAGGACCCTTTGGCTAGATAAAAGCGGCAAGCAATTAGTGCAATGGCCGGTTGTGGAGATTGAGAGCTTGCGTGGTAAGAAAGTCGATATCGTCGACAAAGTCCTAGCCAGTGGCTCAGTGGTGGAGGTTCCTAATGTCACAGCTGCTCAGGTTGCTTGCTCTTCTTAAAACTTTTCAGGTTCTTTGTCAGTTATTTTTCTTCTCTCTTTTGTTCTTGGTGGGTAGCTTATTCTCCTTTACACTGGTTAATATTTAATATTGGTTGGTTAAATAATAAGCACTGTGTATTAAAACATATAGTTGAGTGCTTTTCACTTAAGTAGATACTGCTTTCTCATAAAAATACGTTGAGCACTGGTAAAAGCTCACTGTTTTGTTACAAACCAATATAGAAAAATCGATAGTCCTATCAGAGAGAGATTCCTCCACCAAACAAATGCGTCCTCTGTGGCTAATTTTCCATCCATTTCTTTCTGGTTTTTTTGTCTTCTCCCTATTTTAGCAATTACAGATGTGTTATACATGTGTGATTGATAATTCCTCTCTTTCTTCCTTGTTGCTCTTTTATCATTGTTTGTAATAAATCTTGCTAGTTTCCAATAATAAGACAAATAATGTTATCATGGGTTTCCATTAGTTTTTTCTTAATGCCAAAACATCTTAAGCTACTTCTCAAAAAAAAGATTTTCATACTTCTTTGGGAGCATACCGTACATTTATTCCATTGGGTAATTCCAATATAGGAGTAAATTTTAGGACCCAAAATTTGGGGATGTAAACTCTTCAATCAATCATGGAATTATCTTGATAAAAATAAAATAAAATAAAATCAAATTGAACTCTCTGTTTCTGGTGGGCAATAACATACAAATATACACTGTCCAATTTCTGGTGGGCGAGATCTAAGTATCAAATACCCTAAAATTGAATATTTGTTTATTGAACAAATCCTTCCTTTTTGACTGAACAAATCCTTCCTAGGTCTTTTCGCTGGGGGAGTAGATGTACAATATACTTATACGCTTTGTGTTTGGGAAAACTTAATTGCTGGAATGTCTTGTAGGTTGATGTAGAAGTGACCTTTGAGCTTCCTAGCCTTGACCAAGCCGACCGTCTTGACTCAGCGAGCTTGACCTATCCTCAGCTCCTTTGTAGCAAGCTGGGCCACTCTAACACTAAGCAAGAGGGAGGTGGTATTGGACCCTTTGGGTTGCTTGTGTTGGCCTCTAAGGACTACGAAGAGCGAACTGCTGTCTTTTTCCGAATCTTCAAAAAGGCAGAAAACCAACATGTGGTTCTCATGTGCAGCGATCAAAGCCGGTATGTATGCTCCCCTCCCAAACCCAAATAAAATACTCATTTCTACTTTCCTATTAAAGCACTCATTGATAAAATAAAGGCATGGAAATTAAAACTTAATGTAGAACTTGAACAATTTGCCTTTTGCTTTGGGAGTAATTTGATTCAGAACCCATTTTGATGCTTATTTGATGGGCTATTTAAAATGTGAACTTAAAAAAAAAACAGAGAGAGAAGATCCTGAGCTTCGAACATGGTCAATAGTACACATTCATTTGTCGGATTGCACATCAAATGACCATGAAATCATTGATCTTTGTTACAAGGTCACAATTGCTACTAGTCATTTGAGTCAAAGTCAATGAGACAACCACTTGATTTGAAATCTGATGGACGAGATTGATTGTGACCTCCTTGTAAATAATCTCTTTATATACTTTTCTTAAACTGCATCCTCTCAAAGATTGATGATATTATTGTATATTTTTTCCAAACAAAAGAGTTACACCCATGTTTCTCCTCGAACAATAATTTAAAATACCAAGGTACAAGTCATCCTCTCTTTATGTGTTAAGGAAAACTTATCAAAACTACTACACCTAGTAATTGAACTATTTTTCTACCGTATTTTTTGGTGTAGTTTTATTGAGAATGAACTATTCATTGCAAGTAAATGTCCAGAAAGTTATATTGGTTTTGGGTTTTATTGTCAGTAATTAAGTAATGAAATATTGAAAAATAGGTCGTCTCTACAAGAAGATGTGGACAAGACTACATATGGTGGCCTCGTGGATGTGGACTTGGCTCATGGGTCCAAGCCCACGTTATCTCTCCGGACTCTGGTAAAATATCCTTATTCATTTTTTACTCTCATCGTTTGGAGTTTTACTGTGATTTTAATAAGTCTTGGGGAATAATATATAAAAATGTCAAACTGAAAAGAAATCATTAGTGGTATATACTTTCCATTGGATCAAGGGAAAACAAAATAAAAATAAAGGATCTCATACAATGAGATAATTTATCTTTGATGCAAGGCGGTCACAAATCCTTACAACCAGTGAAATTTGATGGTTTTGATTGATCACAAAGTTCAAAATTTTTTTTTTTTGCAACCATTCAATGTCAAAATTAATTTGACTACTTTGTATCAAAGATAAATTGTCTCATTCTATACTTTCTATTAAAATGTTGACCAAGGGGGAACAAGATAATAAATGATGATTTTGAAGGAATCTGGTAGTCAAATATATTAAAATACACTGTGTTGCTCTGAAAGAAAATCAGCCATCCTTTTCCTCTCAAATTTTGGATTTTGGTTAGTAGGTTTGGGCCTAGATGGCCCCGTCTAGTCAGCGTGGCCCTAGAAAACTAGGGCTTGGGTTGCGAAATGTAGCTCAAAGGCTAGACCAGGGCGGAGCAGCAATAGCCTGCATGCAGTGCCTGACCTGGGCTAAGGCCAGTTAGGTTTGGCTCTGTCTGGCATTATATTTCTTTTTTATTTTATTTTATTTGCCTTGGCTCGGCCTGGATGGAGTTAGGGCCAGGGTGGGTCCGGCCCAGGTCCGGCCTATTGCTGGACCAACTTAGGTAAAACAAAAAAAACAAATTTATTTTTTATAATTCATCCATATTTTGAAGGAATCCGGTAATAAAACATACTAAATGATACGCGGAGTGTTGCTCCAAATATAATCTTTAATCGGACGGTGGCAGGTTGATCGTTCGATCGTGGAGAGCTTCGGAGAAGGTGGGAAAACGTGCATAACTTCTAGGGTTTATCCGGTGAAGGCGGTGGGAGAGAATGCCCACCTCTATGCCTTTAATTACGCATCGGCCCCCATCACCATTTCCAAGCTTAGCGCATGGGCCATGAGCAAAGCCAAGATCAATTAATTATTTTACCTTGGAGATTATATATTGAGACAATTTATTTTTAGTATACGGAGGTTCCAATTTTTTGGAGCCATTGGATGGATGTGAAATCCGATAAATAAAAGTGTTTGTCATTAATAACGTTTATTTTGAATTTTATACCTAAACAACAATATATTTTCAATCACTTTATTGTAAATTTAATCGTTAATGATGATTGTGATTTTTTTATATCAAAAGTAAATGGTATTATGAATTTTTTTTAATTATTCATCATAAAAATAAAGTGAAATTAATTTTGTTTTTTTTACCTCCAATTTTAATAATTATTATTACTTTTAACTTGGTGGAGTGTTTGATTCGCCATTTTGAATCCGAATGGATCTTAACCACAATTTGGACGGGAGATCTGAACCATTTGTTGGTGGTGGCGGGGTTGTTGTCTCTTTTGGATTTTTATTTCTTTTTTATAGGATAATTTAATTATTTGTTCAATGAAAACGTGTTGTATGCGTCTCCTAGTCACATGCATCATCTTTAAGATGTGGATATAGAATGGTGGTCCAGGCTCAATGAGCTCTCATAAAAGATCCTAGCCACATGCATCATCTTTAAGATGTGGATATAGTCATCTTTAAGATGTCCATGGATATAGAATGGTGGTCCAGGCTCAGGTCAACCACTGACCTCTCAAAAAAGATCAATTGGTTTTTGGTTAGTTCTGCCATCCCATTCAATGAATCATTATTTTTTTTTGATAGAATCTCTCATTCATTCTCATAGCTCTAGGCCTTGCTTTTGCAATGGAGTTTTTAATTTGTTCTCGAGTCAATCTTCTCAATCTTTATCAACTCAATGATCTTTATTATTTCCCTTAAGAATCAAATTAATCTAATTATTTTATTCAAAAAAGTTAATAAATAATGGTTTAATTTTTTTTCAAAAAATTTTCATTTTTGCTTTTTTAATTTATTTTTATATATTAATAATCTCCATATTAGAGACAATAGAGACAATATGCTTAAAAGCTTTAAGTCCAAAATTTATTTAAAAAAGAGGTCATGGGGCATCATATTTACATAGCATACGAGGACTCATAAAAACAGTGTCCTTGTTTTAAATGGATTCTTTTATGATATGAGGATGAGTGCCTTATCAAGTGTTTGTTGCATTATGAAATTTGGTTTTAGGAAATATTTATGCTATCGTCTTGACCTCTGGATTTCTTTCATGATTATATTTTTAGAAGTATTGAAAATATAAGAATCAGTGGCTGAATGGACAAGGAATTAATTCTGATTCATGTATTCCAAATCGAGGGCGATTTCTGATTCATAAATGTAAAATAAATAAATAATAAAAGAAACTTCAAAACCTAGTGTTTTTAAGTGATTCCGGAGGTCTAACTAGATTGCACCTTATGATTCCAATACAAACTTGGGAATTGGAGCTGGCAATTGCCTTAAAACCAAGTTTAAATGAAAAGGGGCTCTCTAATCCCAGGCAAGAATGTGAGGAAATTACTTAAAGGGTGTGGTTTGTATAGAGCTGAAGCTAAAAGGTGTCGAGAAATATGGTTTTAATATTAGAAATCTTTGTGATAGCCTTGAAATATATTTTCATCTTTAATTACAAAATTTAAAGCTTCAAAAATAGTGTAGATTGAGCATATCTATGAAAACTAGAAAATCTTGAAAATTGACCATCCAAAAATGCGTTACAAGATGCAGTATTTTCAAAACTTGAAATCCAAGATGTACTATTTCCAAAACTTGAAATCCATTTGTTTCGCACGTCCATGCATCTTGATATTGAGTAATATTGAGATGATTAAGTGAGGATATTTGAGCATCAAAACAACCTCTTCTAGTGAAATTTTTGAGGTGGGCTCTAATTTGATTGTTAGAGCCTCGGCTCTATAAAAAAAATTTTCTTATTTCGAACAAATACTGAATATCAGGCCCCTCCAAGGCAGTTTTTGGATGTTTTGAATGTGAAATACATGACTTTAGCCAATATTTGGTATTCCAGTGAGGGTAGTACATGTGCAAAATTCTATAATGACAAACAAAGAAGGGGGGCATTTTGGTTAATGCACCCTAAGTTGTTGATCCTCTCTCAAACTGAATCGTCATCGGGAATTTCTCCACTCTAGGTCTACCTCTCGGCTCACTACTAATTTTCCTTTGGTGCCCAAAAAAAGTGGTTTCATAAAAAACTCGGTGGGGTGGCTGATTCGGTCGCGCACCTGGTCCGGTTGACCTAGTGAACCGGCCGGATCAAATTGGTTTGAACCTAATAGGGGGTCATGTATTACAAGAATAAAGAGGAACACTATTTTTAGAATGGATATAGGGTGCATGACTTTTAAATAAAATTGTTTAAGGTGCCTAACCTGGCAAAGAGAGATGCGTGAAACAAGTACGAGGGAAGGAGATGGAGTGCAAATCAATAAGAGAGATCATTCAGGATTTATCTTGAGTAAATATGTATCATTTTCTTTGATAAAAATAATATCTTCTTTCATCTCATTTATATTATTAAATATAAAAACTATACCCAAGTGTGGAGAGAGAAGAATACCTACATAAAGAGAGAAAATTTAAGGAAAAATATCCTATTGTGTCTCCAAAGAAATAAAAGAATACTATGCAAAGATAGGCTTGGGGAGATGACCAGATATTTAGAATTGAGTTAGACATTTATGGTAATAGATTGATGGAGGTTGAGTTAGAGATCTTAGGTGATAGAGATATTAAACCAGAGAAGAATACCTTAGGGGAACTTTTCCTAAAATTTGCATTTGTGTCTTTATCTTAGGGAAATAAAAGAATATTATTGAAAAAAAAAGCTTGGGGAGATGCCCACGTATTTAGAGTTTGAGTTAGACATCTTAAGAATTCTTTTTTCTTTTTTTTTGGGGTAAGTTAGTTCGTGAAAATGGCCCCTACCCATTTTTTTATTAATAATAGATTGGAAAAGATACAAGTTCAACTGATTACAATCCTATCATAGGGCATTTGTAGAGCATGAAACAATAAGCAATAGAGAAAGAAATCGGGGGGCTTACCCTCCATACAATAGCTTTAGAGTGGGATATAGCTTTCTTTGCAAGAGACTTAACTACCATATTAGCCACATGAAAAGTATGCGTGATCAACCAAGAGAGGAGAGCTTGTGAAGGCAATTAATTGCTACAGTATAAAGCATCCAAGGAGGCTTAAGAGCTTGTGAAGGCAATTAATTGCTACAGTATAAAGCATCCAAGGAGGCTTATGGTGGCTATTTAGGGCATTAACAAGGAGACTTGAATCGCTTTCAATTAGGAGATGAAAACACTTCAATAGAATGGTCAATTCAACACCCATCTCTGGCGCTTGAAACTCGACAACATAATTGGAACCAACACCAATTGGCTTTGCAAAAGTCGCAATAAAATGCCCATTATCATTACATAAGACACCACCACAGCAAGTAGGGCTAGGATTATGAAAAAATCATCATCAATGTAAGCTTAAAGTGGCCAACAGGTGCAGGAGTCCAATATATCTGGATGGTGGTACATGCTCTCTGTTCATGACACTGTATATATTATAGGTCTCTAGAAAGATGAAAGAGTAGATTTGGCATCAGATGAATCGATTGTTACATTCTTCCCATAAGAACCATATGGTGTTGAAGAATGAGGACATCCAAAACATGTCACAGCTCCTCATGTTTGAAACAATATTTAATCCATTTATTAACTATGTGGGGAATGGATTCTTCAAAGAGAAAATTCTTGCTAAACCTTGATGCAATGGACTTTCATAAGATTTGTGAGAAAGTACATTGAAGAACACGTAGACGACCTGTTATCACCGATGATGATAATCTTGGCCGTTTGACCCTTGTTATCACCGAAGATGATAATCTTAGCCGTTTGACTCTTATCACCTCTGACAAGGGTCATCACAAGAGCACTTACCATAGTTAAGTCGTCATAAGAGAGGCTATCCCTCCGGTCCTGACTAGGTCTTGGATGGGAACTCAGTGGTTGGCTGATGGTAGTTCGGGGGCATGTAGCCAAATGACTCTTAGTCAAGTACATAGCATTGGCCAATACGGGGATACAAATTTTCCCTACCATGAAAGAAGTAAGCGAATACATTTGCCCTTGATTCGTTCAAGAGGTGATTGAAGAGAAGAGAGGTGAACTAGTCCCCAATGGATTCGCCATAAGTATTGAGGCGATTTTAAGTTAAAATGTGCAAAGGGCGCAAGACAAACTCAAAAGAACTTCAACAATCACAATGGTAGAGTATATCCATGAACATGGCTTTATTTTATTTCTAGGGATCGAACTGTTCCAAGGTATCCGTAAACACCTTAATGACATTCATTGTCTCATACATTAGGGATGTGCAAAACCTATGTTTAATCAATCATAGATGAATTCATTGGAGAGAGAAATGTAGAATAAAGAACTGGCAAGTAAGTCTTCTTACTATGATTGTTAGTATGAATTTGTTCATATAAACATGCAATGCTAAATACACATAAATATCTAGATGTGCTTGTTATCTTTTTGTGACCATTATCTCTCAATATATCTCTCTTCTTCCCTTGTTTTCTTGTTTTTGATTGAGTTATTTATAGTCGTCAAACACTTCAATAGTGGCTCTCGATCGTGCCCTATAGTTGCGATGCAATGCATGTAGTGGTTTTCATGTCGTATTTTGATGATGACACATGGTTTTGCACGATTGTTATGGATTCTAGAGTGTTCATCTCATATTGAACGTGTTAGAATTATATCCTTTCAAGACCTTAAAGTCCAGTATTTTTAATAGCTTTTGACTTCATTGAGAGTAAAAGATAGACAAGACTCTAGGATCTTGATGCACTGGGACCACGGGTCGTGAAACCTCGATTAAGTCATGAGGAGGATTTAAACATGAGAGGTATCGAGATGGTTGATGTTACCTCTTAGTCAGGGTGGGTTGTTATGTTTGTGCCTCATGATTGAGTGATGGGCCAGGGAATATGATTTATGTATGAGCGTGATGACTAAAATCCATGTACGGAAAGGTTAGATCCAATAGAAGACATTGACCTAAATCCCTGACTCTTAGAACATTCTTGTAGCATGTGTATATACAATCACAATGCATGGGAAGCTGCTTTCCATGGATCTACTGGTTAGAGCAATGCATATGTGCTAAAAGAGAAAACCCCGCACCATGTGTGTGCATGTCCTCCAAGGAGTGTACCTAAAATTCACTTATACTTGGGATTTAGAGTCACACACCGGTTTGACTTTGATAAGATGAACTCATGGACCCTTGATTATACACTGTCGGTTATGAGTCTATTGGGTCATACTGAGAATATGGCTTTGAATTCCAGGTCTAGCTAAGTGGAGTGTTCCGTTTAGTAATTCGACTCCATGAATCCTAATTACCCTTGTAAATATTTTTAATCAATGCCAAAATGATTTAGCTTGATGAAAATTATTAAAATAATTTTTATGGAATTATTTGAGCAGGAAAATCTTTTTTTTAGAATTGTTTAAACGAAATAACAAATAAAGACAATCCTTGTGACCCACACGGGATACCCAAATGGTCGATAGGTATCCATGTGTTAACATGGGGGCCTCCTATGTCCCCCCACGTGGAGATGACGTGGGGGTAACGTCAAACCCACTAAGGGACCCCCATGTCTTTTGTAAGTTTGTTGTTTAACTTAAAGGTATTGAATTTTGGCATTTTATGAAATATTGAGCTTTGAAACAATTATTTTGGCACATGTTTAATGTCTAAAGCAAGAAGTTTGTGCAAATGTGTAGAAGATTCTAGAAGAGGTATAGGATTTGTAATTCGTAGCCTAACCCTAAGGGTATATGGTTAATGTGCAATTTAACCATCTAAGTTTATGTGACACGATTTCATTAGCCTCTCATGCTCTTATGAGATTGAGAGAACTTTTAAATTTTGGCTTTTATTGGAAAATTTGACAACTGACTATAAAAATATACCCTCCATCTGGGTTTTAGTTTTATTAAATGAAAAGAGCACAAATATTTTAATAACAAGATATATTGGAGTGAATTAAATGAGTCTAAATGTATTTAAGATCATACCACAAATCTTGATGGCATGATAGTGGATGGTGGGCTAGAATCATGCTTCTTTTTATGACCATTAGTAGATGACATGGAGGGTCAAGATTCATCTATCTAGAAGAATCTCCACGCTTGAGGGTTGAGAAGGTTAAATACCCCCTTGACCCTCATTTCACTCATGAGTTCATTTTACACAATTATCCTTCCCAAAAAAATTTGGCATGCCACTATGCCTCTCTTCTCCTATTGAGTGGCTCGTCTAAGCTAGTCTTATTCTTCCTTTATCTTTCTAAGATCCTCCTTAATGTTAAGGTGAGAAAAGACCTTCAATGGAGGGCCTTATACTACTCTATTAATGATAATCCAAAACTCAAATTCAAGCTATGGATAATCTAGTCTACAAGCTTTCAACAATTGAGTAAAATCTTTTATTTTTTCGTTGATTTCTTTAGTTTCATCTTGCTGTAAATTCTCAATTATAACAATATTACTTCATCCTTTGGTGATTAGATTGTTGATTCCCTAATTGACTGTTATCCCTTTGACCCATATTATTAAAGGCTTTACCCATACACAATTTGACATAGTTTTTCATAAATTTTTTTTCTTCGATTTTAGATGGATCTTGGAGTAATTTTTGTTGATATATCTCTAAGATTTTTATGATTATATCAATCACTTGGACCTTCTTCTTGATCTCTTGAATTATTGATTTTATAATAAGAGACTATGCCTACTTTTTTGCGTTGGATTGTGAACTCAATTGAACCGATTTTGTATTTTAAGAACCAGATTTTCCCATTTGATTTGATCTTTAGATCTCTGCAAATCTTTACATGTTTCAACTGTGTATCAATAAATACTTGGCTTCCCACATATTAGGTGATGAGTCGCCTCGATTTTGAGATATGTCATCGTATGTCACCCAATGGCATATAGTTATGACCCAAGGCATTAAACCGGGGACCTACGAGTTTCAATTGACTTCTCATAGTCAAGTTGCATTGTATGCTTGAGCATGTGTATGTTGATATAATGGAGATCATGTTGTGATATGTTTTACAAATTTATTGAATTATAATTTTACTTTGCAAGTTTGAATGGTGTTGAAATTTCAAATGCATATTATACATGGATAGTTTGATGATCTCCTTTTGTAACTTGTTTTATTCATGTGTAAGGGAACCCAATTAAATTGTATCCTCTCAAATAAATGTAATTGAAAGTAAATGGCTCGTTATAGTTATACAATGACCTTACTGTCATTTGTTTTTACAAGCTGTAATTTCAAAGTGTAATGAAAATTTTTAAGGTACATTGGCTTGTTTTTGTCTACATTGTAGTTCAAGTCAAGGGAATTGATTTTTAGATACTCTCAAAACATGTACTGCATCTTCTATATCAGGCAAGTCATTCTAGAAGGATGTAGTGTATTCCGTCAAGAGTGATTTGGATGAAAGGTTTTATCCTTTTGACAAGTTTAATGTTTGTAGTATTCTAGATTGTGCTCACAAATCTTCGGACATCTAGGCTTTAGAAGCGGTGAGTAACAATTAGGGGTATTTTGTCAATAATAATCTTTGAGGGTAAATGGTTTATGTATTGAAATAGAATAATAGTAGTTGGTTTTCATATCCGTAGGAGCATTAGTGGTATGAGGGGCATATTCACTGAAGAATCTTGTAATAAGTGCCAATTCATCAAAGAGTCTCATAGTAGGCAAATTAATGTTAATATACATTTTAGAACTATATTCGGACTAAGGGGTTAAATATTAAATGTCATCCCCAGGGCTTTATGAGGATACCAAATTATCAACTCAAATTTATTCATACCTAATACTTTAGTTCGGATGTAGTATCTATCATTAGTTTTCCCAAAGATGTATTAAGGCAAAGTTAGAGTAGGTCAAAATCAAACCCAAACTCCAAGGTGTGCAAATAAATTAGTATAACCTAAAAATTCTCTATGTCATACCACTTGATTCTTAATAGTTGAGATACTGTATAATTGAACAATAATTTAGGCAATGAAATATGACTACTTTATTAATAGTTGAGACTCAATCTAGGGCTTCCAACCTATATTCCCACTAATAATAATTCCCATTAAAGACGTTTGTCCACTGAACTATTCAATGTTGAAATTGAAAGTTGGACTTATATGATTTAACCGATGTATATATTCTTTTTTTCTTCTTCTTTTTCTCCTCTTTTTCTTCTTTTTTTATGGCTTAGAACACTCACAAGTAGTCAATTATAATAAATTGACTTGAAAATAAAGAGATAAAAACAATTTAGGATTTAACACTTGGTGCAACTAATTGTCTAATCAAATGGATGGATGGTGATGGAGAGAATATATGTAAATATAATTATCTTGTGGGATCCACTCCCCTCCATCATGGTTAAATCTATACATTAATAACTTCCTTGGGTTATGACGACCATGCGCATTGTATCTCACGTGCCTTTATCTTTGTATCTGAAGGATAAGATCCATTAGCTATGAATCGGATGTAGAGGTGGTAATGGGCCAGCCTAGTCATTCCAAGTCCACAAAATTTGACGCACATATTTCATTTGTCTTTCAAGGACCATTGGATAACTTTTCTTGGTGCTTAATAGTGGTTTATGGTCATAATAGATCAGATGAAAGATGTACTTTTTTTTATGAACTTTATGTTGTTTTTGGCACCTTCAATTTGTCATGGTGTGTTTTTAGAGATTTTAACATCATATGTTGGCCTAGTGAATCTTCTTCCAATCCCTATATATTTCTTACATGCACCTCTTTGAATCATTTATTTAGCAGCATGAGTTGATTAATATTCCTTCAATCGGAGCTAACTTCACTTGGTCTAATCACAATTTGAATGACCATTTACTTACGAGGCTAGATAGATTTTTACTTACTTCTGAGTTTATTCATTTCTTTCCAAAGTTGGGGGTTAAGGCCCTGCCCAAAATTGCCTTAGACCATGTACCTCTTCTCGTAAATTCAAATGGCTTTTCTGTTGGTCCTACCCCCTTTAGATTCGAGTTGACTTGGCTTTCAAAGCATTCTCTTATTTCTTTAGTTGAGGAATTTTGGAAAGACACAGTAGTAGACGGTTGGAAAGGTTTTCAGATGACAAAAAAACTACAATTGCTTAAAGAAAAAATTATACGTTGGAAAAAAACTGTATGAGGAGATTTACAATCTAAAATTGGTGAGGCAAAATATTTTATTGAGGAGATAGATAATTTGCAGTTTATGGGAAATTTCTTGAACCAAGAACAAGTCACTAATAGAAGTTTATGGGAGGCTAAGTACGAGGAATTACTCAGGTTGGAAGAGATTCATTGTAAATAAAGATCTCGAGTGAAGTGGTTGAAGGAAGGGGATAAAAATACAAAATTCTTCCATGTTATTGCCCATGTCAAAAAAAAAGGTAATTTCATCCAAAACCTGATAATTCAAGGGGTACAATGTGAAGATGGACTAGCCCTTGAAAATGTTTTGGTAAGTCATTTTAAGAAGGCTTTCTTGGCAGATAATGATATAATTATGTATATTCAACACCTACTATTTGTAAAACTACCCCTAGATTAAGCATTTTGGCTAGAAAGAAAATTTGATAAAGCAGAAATTAAGGGGGCAGTTTTTTATCTTGGGAGAGACAAAGCTCCGGAACCTGGCTTTCCCTTAGCTTTCTTTTAAACATTTTGGGATCTCCTAAAAAATGATCTAGTTCAATTGCTGGAGGAATTCTATTGGAGAGGTAGAATTAATGTGGCAATGAATTCCACCTTCTTTGCCTTGATTCCTAAGAACAAGGTACTTGAGGATGTAAAAGACATACGCCCCAGCAGCTTATTGGGTAGTCTTTATAAAATCATTGCAAAGATATTTGCTAATAAATTGCGAAAGGTGATCCACCTGGTTGTTTAGGGTTCTCAATCTGCTTTCATAAAAGACAAACAAATTATGGATAGTATTGTGGTAGCTCAAGAATGTATACATTCTAGAAACATAGAGAAAAAATAGAGCCTTCTCTGTAAGATAGACGTTGAAAAAGCTTGTGGTAAGGTGGAAGTATTATGGCCAGTATGGGTTTTAGATTGAGATGGAGGATCTAGAATGAGGGATGTCTATCATGTTTTCACTTCTCAATTCTCATGAATGGTAAGGCAACTAGCTTCTTTAGGAGCTCTAGAGCCATCAAACAAGGGGATCCTCTATTACCTTTCTTATACACATTGGTGGTAGAAAGTTTCAGTGTTATGCTAAGAGGTGTATCCTCACATGGTCTTATTTCAAGAATTGAAGTTGGGAACAATGGTCTGACTGTTTCACACTTACAGTATGCAGATGATACCATAATTTTTTGTGATCCAAAGGTAATAGAAATAAGTAGATTATGGATATTTTTAAAGAGTGTTGAAATGACAACAAGGTTGAAAGTTAATTCCTCAACCAAGTTGATCGGTATTCGATTTCCTCAAAATATAGTGTCAAGGATGAATGGTTTTCTAGAATGTGATGTTGAGAAGATGCCTTTGGTGGATTTGAGGCCCTCAAAGTCTATTTGGCATCCAGTAGTAGAGAGAATTAATAAAAAAATGGATTTATGGAAGGCAAAGACTTTGTCTTCAGGAGGTCAATATACACTTATTAAATCTAATATATCCGACCTTCCAGTCTACTATATGTCTTTATTTAGAATACCTACACAGATTGTTAGCATTCTTGAGAGACTTATGATGAACTTGTTGTGGAGAGATGATGAAATAAAATAAAATACTTCATTTGGTTAGTTGGGCTAAGGTGTGTGCACATATAAAAGAAGGTGGTTTGGGGATTCGTAGATGAAAAGCATGAACTCTGCTTTATTTATAACATGGTGGTAAAAAGTTCATACCCAACAAAACTCATTTTAAGTAGAAGTTCTTAGAGAAAAATATGGGATTGACCAACATTATGGTATTAGAAAAATCCCAAGAAATAAGGCCAATCATTCCCATATTTGGAGAGGGGTAGATTGAGAGACCTAATTATCTTTTCCACATCCATAAAGTAGTGGGTAATGGGGAATCTATACTTTTTTGGTATGATAAATGGTTTGGTGACTACCCTCTCAGATACCTTTTCCTGAAAGTGTTCTCTAAAGTTTCAAACCCACTTGCTAAGGTGAGGGAAGCTAGTGGGGATGCTCATTCTAACATTGTTTTGTCTATTCATTGCAGGTACGAGAGAATGACTGATACTTTTATCCTTGACTATCAAACCGTGTTGGATATGTTAAATAATGTCCAGATTTTCCCTAATGTACTGATGATGTGATATAGGATCTTACTACGTCAGGAGCTTTTTTAGTTAAGTCAGCTTATGCCCTTATCTTATGTGATCGATGTAGACAGCTGGATTCAGGACTCTCTCAAATAAAGAAACTTCATGTCTCGCTTAAAGTACAATTGTTTCTTTGGATCTTATGTCAAGGCAAGCTAGCCATTGTGGATAACTTAAGAAAGCGATATTCCATTTTAACCAATGTTTGCATTCTGTGTAAAGCTTGCGATGAAACGGCCCAACATTTATCCATCTTCTGCCCTTTCATTTCTGACCTTTGGAATAGGTTCGTCAATGCTTTAATTTGTCCATTCCAAATCCAGAACATTGCAGGTTGCTCATCACTCAATGATTATCCCCTGGTATTCCAAAGGTGGCTCATATATTATGGCATTCTTTCTGAGTATGTGTCCTTTGGGGTGTGTGGAAGGAGAGAAATCGAAGAGTGTTTGAAGGAACTATTATAGATTTTGCTATCCTAAAATCTAATATTCTAGCCTTGGCAGCAGATTGATTCTCCTCTCACAAAGATAGTGGCTCTACACCAAAGAGTCTTATTATTAACAACCCCTTAGTAGTGGCAACCTTCGGTAACATGAGATCTAATGGAAGAGTTGTTGTTTGGTCTCCTCCTCCTTTATGCTCAATTAAATTGAATTTTGATGCCAGTAGCTTTGGGAATCTAGGAGTAGCAAGCTATAGTGGGCTAATTAGAAATCATTTTCAGGCATGTCTTATGCTCATATTTAGGTCCTTGTGGTATTGCTACTACAAATGAAGCAGAAGCTAGAGGTCCCTTGGAGGGATTGAAACTCTTTTCACTTTGGGAATGGCAGAAGATTGTTGAAGGAGACTCAGCAAATGCCATAGCTTGGAGTAGTGGAGAGTTCAATGTTCCTTGGAGTCGTGGAGTTTTGTTTCATGAGATTATAAGCATCCTTTATTCATTCAATGCTATCTTACACCATTGCTTTCGTGAGTCGAATGAGGAGACATATGCCTTAACCAAAGGAGGAGCTAACTCCCCTTCTTTGCTTATCTATTTTTCCTAATGCTTTCTCTTATTTTGCTTCATGTATCTCTTATATCTTGTAACACTATTTTGAGTTAATGGAAAGTAAGTGTTAACGTTAAAAAAAAAAAAAAAAAAAAATTCTACGCCAACTTGGCCACCTTGACCAAAGGGTTGAGCTGGGCCTGGGCTTGGGCTTGGGCTCGGGCCAAGGGCCATGTTTTTTTTTATGTTTGTACTTGTCCTTTTTAAAAAAAAAAAAATGGGAATTTCTGTTAAGCCCAACCCAGCCTTGCTATGCCCAAGCTAGGTTGCGAAGATAAGTCCCTGGGTTGGATCTGGGCCACAACCCCTTGTCGGGGCTTAGCCAAGGCCCATATAACCTAGTCTGGGCATAGGCAAGGTGAAGCTTCTAGGGACCCAACTCATGCCTGGCCAACCCAAGCCCATTGCTAGGCCTTATAATCAGCGTTATATTAACCACTTGGTTGCTTTCTTTGTTTTTTTGTTTTTGGTAATTCAGTACTAGGAATCAAACGTGATATATAGCATTGATAATATTGACTGCTAACTACTTGGTTGTTTCCCTCGCAAGTGACATTGTTTGGTTTGATAGTTAAAATTTGAAGTTTTGACCTTCAATGCTAACCCGCAGTGAAGAGCATGGTCAGTAATGCAAAATAAGGAAGAGTTTTATTCAAGGAAAAAGTTTTTATAAGGTTATATCTTTAAAATGTAGAATTAAGGTGCACCGCAAAAATCTGTCATAGAAGGTTATTTCGACGTTGGAAAACCCTCTAATCATCTTGACACTGAGATGTATGAATATGAAAAGAAAAAAAGATTGAATCCTAAAAATAGTGTATCTTGCAACAAATTATCTAGACCATCCATTTTCAAGTGTTTATAGATCTACTTGATTTGAACTATTTTGGAGTTTAAGATTTTATATTTAGAGATGAAAATAGATACTCAAGCCACTCTAAAACATTTTTACACCAAATTTATATTTATGATAAAATTTGAAGGAGCGCCTTAATTTGATTGTCTAAGGTTGCAACCTTATACAAATGATACCCTTATTCAATAGACATATGCCTCAATTTTCTGATATAAAATGGAAACAGAGCTTTCAATATAAGGTCATTTTCTTTCCTTTCATTTTTTCTTTTTGTTTTTTGTGATTGGATCATCATTTTGGGCTAACACAGGTGTATGCTTTAGGAAAATATTCAATTCATGTGGAGAAAATTTTCTGAAGTATTTTAACTTCACGATGATTGTCCCCTTGTTGACATCAATGGCTGGTATGATGTTTTGTCACTATAGGAAACGTTACATGTGACCTACTTCTGTAAATTTGATCATAATCTCTCTCCAGGAAAAATTTTGCATAGGACCTCTGCTTTCTTATGTTTATTTCATACAAAAGTGGCAGGGATAAATCAAAATTTGGATTGGTGGGGTGGATCGTTCTCCCACATATTCATGTCGCATCGTTGGATTGGTGGAATGGATTAGGTCTAGATTGGTGTTATTTGGTGATCCTAAAATTTCTAAGGAGTAAATGAAGTAAAATAAAAACTAAAATTTAAAACTAAAATAGGAATTCATGGGGTAGAGATTCAGAGGGAATCTAAGAAAAATTAAATAAGCTTAAAAAAACAAAAGGGAAAATTTCTTTGTACTCCTAGATTTTAAAATCTATTTCTCACGAGACCTGAGGTTTCAAAACATTTCTTATACCGTAAAGTTCCAAACTTTTGTATCATCAAAGCCCTTGGACTCAAATATCACATATTATTGACCTAAACAAATAATAAAATGACACCTCTGTCTCTCTCTCTAGAGAGATCATAACGTGTCTCTCTCCTCTCTCTCTCTCTCTCTCTCCAAAACCCACAAAGCTCTCAAACCTTGTGGTCTTTCTCGAAAGCTCTAGATCTCTACCGCATCTGTCTCTCTTTATCCGGCACACCCGTCAGAGCTGTTGATCTTCAAGCAAGCATCATCGATCAACGGCCTAGAACTCACTGTCATTATGCACCTCACAAAGCCCTTCTTCCCTGAAATTCTCTCACCCAAAAATGCCCCCTTCTTTGAAACGAAAACCAGAAGAAAAGCTCTTAGTGCTATTAAGATTCCTCAGAAATGGAGAAATCATGGCCTTTTATTGGCGCTCCTCTGAAGGGATTTACCCTAAATTTGGTAGTATTTTGACTTTGAAATCGATACCAGAGAAACATGTATTTTATGAATTTTTTAGTGAACAATGTGCTAGGATTTTGACCAAAATTCCTTGTGTTTTGGTTTCCCGATGCCGGGTTTCCCGTTGTCTTGGTTTTCCTGTCGTCGGGAAATTTGCTAAGAGAAAATGATGGGGTTGTCTTGGTTTTCCGATAGCCAGAAAAATTGTTAAGAGAAAATGATGGGGGTACGGAAGAGTCTAGAGAGAGAGGGACAACATTTTAGGTAGAAATAAGAGATTTTGAGATTTGGGACCCACCTTTTTATTCTTCTTTTTATTCTTTAGGTTATGCATTTGCGGTGGACGGAAGAAACTTATGCAACAAGATGAGGGGGTACATTTTCTTTTACAAAAATAATAATTTAAAATGAAAAAGTGAAGTTTGAATGTTTGATTCTGAAAGAGATTAATAAAAGGGAAAATTTCTCTATGGGTTTCTCAGAGAGAGAGAGAGGGAGGAGAGAGACACGTTATGCTCTCTCTTGAGAGAGAGAGAGGAGTCATTTTGTTATTTGTTTAAGTCAATAATATGTGGTCAAATAGAGTTATTTGAGTCCAGGGGATTGGAAGATACAAAAGTTTGGACCTTTATAGTATAAGAAAGGTTTTGAAACCTTGAGTCTTGCAAGAAATAGATTCCAAAATCTGCGGGTATGGAGAAATTTTTCCATAACAAAATATAGAAAATTTTAAGGAAGAACAGGATGGGACCCATAAGTCCCAACTAATTTGCATCAAAATGGACGATCCAGATAAAAACACTAGATTTCAAAACATTGCTCCCACCTATTGAAGTGAGAAACACATCAACTCTCTTGCTTCATGGCGGGCAATATTAAAGGCTTGATTATATTCTTGGGTCGATGGCAAAGATAAGGCTATGATATAGAGAGAGGTCATGGCTCAACCATTAAAGAAGTCTAAAACTTTTTGATGATAAAAAATGCATGGACTTGGTTTCTATGCAGCCAAAGCCTTAATATATAGAAATATGGGCCTCTTAATAAATCTATTTTTAAGATGAATTTTAAGACTTAATTTTTATTGAAATGTAATCTCTAACATGGAGGTCATGAATATGAATAAATAAATAAATTTTAAAAATTAAAAATAATAATTTTATTTTAAGACAACATTTGATCCGTTAGTTTCCTTGTTTTAAAATAAAACACCTTGCATCCATCTTAAAGATGGATGTTTTACACTTTCTAAACCACATATGTAGAAATGCGGTCTAACCCGCATAAAACAATTTTCCAAAATGGATGGGGTGACTAGTAATTACCTAGATTCAACTATTTAGAGTATCATGTGTGAAATCCATAAGAGAGAACCATCATCAATCCGATTTTGTACGTGGAAAATCACATCGTCCCAAACCGGTTTGAAGATGCAAAGTCTAAAGAAGGGGCCTTTTCATAATTTTTTGTAATGGTGTAAAGTGTGACTTAATCTAATGCTAAGCATGGGAAAGGTGCTTGCACTCCCAAATTTCGGCCCTATAAAAGCCAAAATGTGGGTAAAAAGTAATGAATCTATCTGCACGATTTTGATAATGAATGAGGCTTGTATAAGGTGCCTACCTTTTACTCTATAAGTAAGGCAGACATCTAAATTTTTGCAGACATCTAAATTTTGTCAGAAGATATAGTTATAGTGTTCGAAACCTTATGATGGCTTGAAAATTATGTTCAAAATGGTGTGGATCAAATAGATCCATAAACACTGAGAAATCTTGAAAATAAATGTTTTGGATAATTTATTACAAGATGCATTACTTTAAAGACTTGAAATCTTTCTTTTTTGGTCTTTATGTACATACATATTGAGGTTGAGATGATCAGCTGGAAGGTTTTCTGGCTTCATAACACTTTTTTCTACTGGATTTTCGATGTGCTCCTTACTTTTATAATCTAAGATTGCAATCTTATATAAATTTTTTCTTTTGATAATTGTGCTTATTTTAAGTGTACGTTTATTTGTTAGCATTAACCAAATTGCTGATTTCCTTGAAGCTTTTGGGTATCAAGATTTTGCACGATGCTTAGTTAATCGATCAAAAACGCGACTCACAAGAAATTATGTGATTCAGTTTAGAATTACTCTATGAGCAGTTAAAAGATGAGTTGAAAGTTCTTAAAACACTTAGACCTGATTAAACACTTAGATTGACTGTCCAAACAGTATCTAATATCCATTCAACCCTAGAACATTTTGTCTATCTATTTCCTGGGCAACTGATCTACTTGGGAGTTTGTTTTTTAATCCAGGATTTTGGAATGTATCTAAGTTTTATCCTATTGTTTCTTTTCTTTTATTTGTTTTCTTTTTTTTTTTTTCTAGTTCAAAGATTTTGGAATGTATGTAAGTTTCATCCTATCATTATTTTCATAAGGGCAAGCTTTCTATGCTTCCCCTACAACATAAAACTTATACACTTCCCTTATCCAACCGTCCATTTTGAATAGAGGGCTAAGATTGCCCCAATCACAATGTCACATCTCTACACTATTTTATTTTTAATTTTTTTCTATAAACTATTTTGACACCAAAATTTGGACATTCAATTCTCTATTAAACTCTTGCTAGCGAAAAATATATAAAAAAAATATTTCCAATAAAATAAAATGGCCAAAATACCCCGGAAGGTTTTAAGGGGTATTTTGGTCCTTATATTTTATCAAAAAATTATTTTTAATATTTTTTATAGGTGCGCCCCAATGAGAAGATGACACGTACCAAATTTCATATTCATACAATTTGTATAAAAAAACTAAAAAATAAAATACTTTGAGACGTTGGATCTAAGATCAAACAGTGAGTGGTTCTCTTGATCAAAATTGGATGGTTGGATGGTAAAGGAAGCATAGATCTTCTGTGCTATAAGGGAAATATAAAAACCTTTCCCTTTTATTTTTTTAAAGACATGGTCGTTAGTTTGCATGTAAATATGTAAAGACATGCATCTTGTTAGTTTGCATGTAAATCTGTAAAGACATGGTTCCTTCCCCCCCTCCCCCTCCCCCTCTCTCTCTCTCTCTCTTTCAAAAACTTTTGTTTAATTTAGGTGGAAAACACATACTTTTTTTCTTTTTTTTAACCTTGGTCTCTCTTAGGCAAAGATCCTTTTGCATATTTCTCTCATTATTATAAGCCTTTTTTCATTATATGTGATTTTATGCTAATTGATTGTGGCTCTATGCAAACGAGTCTTAAGGGCATGTTTTTTTTAGAAGGCACGGTTTTGAAAACCACGTTTTTCAGTACTGCAGCACTTTCATGTTTTATAACAGGGAAATGATACACTACAGTAGATATTGTGGTATTCACTTACTTTATATTTAAGTTTCAAAAAATAGTACGGCATGTTCTATGACCATGAAACTTATGTCATCTTCTTCATTGGAAGACGAGGTTTCCAGAACTGTTTTTAAACAAAAGCATCCTTGGTGAAAGTTTTATAAGAAAATCACATCCAGAGCGTACCCCATAATTAAATGTAGGTGCCCAAAAACCCTCAAATATGAGGAAGGTTTTTGAAGCGCTTATTTTATTGTTTGATGGTTTTGTGGGTTGGCATGGATTGGGAACTAAAATTAGAATAAATGGTGTATGATGTGAGCCACATTCAGCATCCTCCTCCCTTTGTTGACGATAGACGGTGGTGATGCATTTCCATGGAATTGATGTGGTATCCTCACCCTCAATTGTTTGCGATGGAGGGTAGATCTGGCAATTGGGTGCCACCCTTGCATTATCCTCCTAGTCATAGTGATAGCTATAACTAGTGGGATTAGCACCGTCGAGTCAATTAGTTGGACGGTGATGGAGAGTAAATGGGCCTTTGCGGTTTGTCAGTTGAAAATGTATGTTCGCACCCACTTCCTCTAACACTATTTGAAAGATGGATGGTGATGGTGTGAAAATACTCCTCACATTGTAAATAAATAATGATAGGAGGAATATTAAACAAGCTGTTGAATGGTTGAAACCCATTACAAAACCAATGAGGTAAAATGATCATAATTTTTAGGAAAATTGCGTAAATATCTGCTTTTTTTGTTATTACGAAAATATATAAAACTTTATGTTATTATACAAATGTCCATTTTTTCAACTTCATGACACTTTTTAAAAAAGACGAAGCTGCCTATTTTCGGTTTTTGAAAAACCGAGTTTTTTTAATTTTTAGTTTTGCAAAAACCAATTTTTTTTAAATTTCGGCTTTTCTAAAACCAAAAATTTTTAAATTTCAGTTTTTTAAAAACCTAATTTTTAAATATCAATATTATGTACGCTCAAATATTTAAATGTGGGGTTGAATTAGCTTTTTGGTTATCATGCCTCTACCCTTTTACGTCAAGGGTTTGAGTCATATGCAATTTGATTTTTTTTAATAAAAAATAGATGTTTTTTGTTTTATTAAAAAGCCAAAAAAAAAGCCCCATCATGGAATGGGTGTGGCTTTTCGGCTTTCATGCATGCTTATACACTTTCACGTCAAGGGTTCAAGTCCCTCTACATGCAATCTAATTTTTTCAATAAAAAATAGATGTTTTTTATTTTATTAAAAAGCAAAAAACAAAAAAAAAAACCCATCATGGAATGGGCATGATTTGATACCAAAATCTCTTCGAGAAAATCACATGCTTTTACCAATACACTATTTAAGTAAGGAAAACGTTTACATAAAGTTGCAACCTTAAAATGTACGATTACGAATGCCCTAAAAAATCCATCAAAACAGGTTGTTTTAATCTTGAAAAACTTTCTAATTGATCATCTCGACATCGAGATGTATGAATATGAGGAAAAAAAAAAGATTTTGAGTCCCATAAATAGTACATCTTGCAACACATTATCTAGATCGTCCATTTTCAAGATTATCATTGGTTTATAGATCTACTTGATTTTAACCATTTTTGAAGTTTAAAATTTTATAATTGGATATGAAAATAGATTTCAGTTAATCCTAAGAATTTCTTACACCAAAATTCCATGTAATTATAAAATTTAGAGGTGCGCCTTAATTGGATTGTTTAAGGTTGCAACCTTATAGAAACCACACCCTTTAAGTAATAGGAAAAGATCATGTCAGCCCAATGGCGTACTGCTACAGTAAACGCCAACGGCCTAGATTGAATCTAGGCCTATCTGACGATCCTGGATATCCGGTAGTGTTTGAATTTTAATTTTTTTTTTCTACAAATCGAAATGATCTGAAATTTGGAGAGTGTGTACATAAAAAATAGGTGAATATTCAAAATATATATATAAAAAAATATTTTACATGAAATAATTACCAAAATACCCTTGTAAAGATTTAGGTGTATTTTGGTCAATTTTGTTTTTACAGATTATTATTTTTATATTTGTATTAGGTGCGACTTGATGAGAAGAACATACACCTAAAATTTCAAGTGATTTGGATTTATAGAAAAAAATTAAAATTCAAACACGAAAAGATGTCGTGACCGTTAAATCGGCCTAGATTCAATCTGGGCCATTGGCATTTAAGTCTACGATTCCAATAGATTTTTGGACGGCGGCCCAACTTCATCTTGTCCCTCTATAAAACCATCGAAGACAATTGCTGGTGGTTGTCTCTTTGGAAGCAAAGTAGGTCGTCTTTCAACGAAGGCGCTGCTTTCTGTCTTTGAAGATTTTAAGCATTGTACGACGGTTTCATTGCTGGCTATTATGATGTTATTGTACCCTCTATGGTTTCAAAGTGCAACTAGGAAGAACCAGGTGGCTCTGCGTCATAGGTTTGCCCCTCTTTCGGTGAGCGTGCTGGCTTTGGTGGTGGTCGAGGACGATTTTGCCCCTCTTGCGATTGTTGAGGAAGGTGAACCCATTGCAGATGCCGATTGCTTGGAGCAAGCCGTTGCATAATGACAACCTAGCGGCGGTGGCGAGGATGGAAGATGATCTCATGAAACCATAGTCAATGGTTTCGGAGGAGTGACCATTACTTTTACACTTTTCTAGGGTGCCGCCGTTAGAGCACAGGAGTAATGTCTCTGGAAGTCCTTTTCTCTCTCAAGGTATGGTTGAAGGGGAGACCGCTGCCTAGCAAGTTCAATCGTTGTGTCCGGATAACTGTGTGCGATAAGGCCACAATGATGGATGATGTGGGTTTGGAGGATGGTAGTCAAATTTCTGCTATGTTGGACATTATGGGGATGGATGAGGTACCCATCCATGTGGTTTATGAAGAAATTAAGGAGCGCCGCAGGAGAAGATTAGAGATGAAGGAGGAAGGTTCAGAGGCTCTTGAGATTAAGAATTGTCCTACCATTCCTGTTGCTGATTCAAATTCTCTGAAGACACCTGCAAAAGAGAAGGATAAGTGGAAAAAGAAGAAGGTCGTGACTACTGGGACCAGGTCTTCGATGCGTTTGGAGGCTCATGAAGTGATCAAGAAAGGCCCGCATGAAGGATTTATTCTTCGGGACCCTAAGTTGATAGATGTCGGATCTTCCTCTTTCTCGAGCGCTTCTATCAGTAGTGACGACGACGATGAGCGCAATGACGCGGTTCTGATGGAGGAAATTTATTTTGGTGGAGGTCCTCACAGACCAAGTGCCTCTTTTTCAAATCCCTGGATTATGAATTTTCTGTCATGGAATGTACGGGGTATGGGTGATCCCTATAGAAAAACGTTGTTCGTTTTTTTGTTTCTAAGTATAGACCTATGGTTTTACTTTTACAAGAAACTAAGCTTCCCCCGGCCTTCTGTTTCTAGGGCTAGGGTAGATTGGGGTCCAAGGGCAGTAGCTTTTTCTGGTATTGATGCGGTTGGACAATCTGAGTGTTTATGGGTCTTGTGGGACCGTCTGGTCCTACAGAATTTTGAAATTGTGGTTAGAAACTTTTGTTTATTGTTGGGTTTTCATGGTCCTAGAGTTGATTTTTCTTGGGGGCTTATGAACGTTTATGGACCTTCTTCTTCTTCTGTAAAAGAAGTTTTCATTTTTGAAATGAATGATGTTATACAGTTTTTTCATTTTCCAATTGTAGTGGGGGGCGATTTTAACTTCATTCGATGGCCTGACGAAAGTTTAGCAGCTACACCTATTAACTCTTCAATGAGATTATTCAATCGATTCATTGAAAGTAATGCTTTCATGGATCCATCTATTATTGGTTCCAAGTTCACTTGGTCCAATAATAGCTTGGTGGGACCTACGATGTCAAAGATTAATTGATTTCTTATTGCTATAGAATGGTTGGAAGAGTTTCCATTATCAACAGTCAAAACTGTGCCAAGATTGAGCTCTGATCACTAGCTCATTCTTTTGAACACTACTATGATCAGTGGTGGCCCAAAACCTTTCAGGCTTAACCTTGAGTGGTTAGAAATAGAAGGTGTGTCGGAGATGATCAGGGGGTGACGTGGTCTAATTGTGTTGTTGAAGGAACTTTGGACTTCCAACTCCACAATAGACTATTGATTATCAAACGAAAGTTGCTTCGCTAGAAGAAAGATAATAAGGTGGATATCAAAAGGAATTTGAATAGGGTTTTGTTGGATATAGAATGGTTGGATCATAATATTCAGGATAATGGTAGCTTCTCTGAGGAATTCGTTTTGGAGAGGAATGAAAAATTGAAAGAATTATCTAATATTAAGAGAGTTGAGGAGGTTTATTGGAGACAGAGATCGAGATTTAAATGGCTTAAGGAAGGGAATTCAAATACAAAATTCTTTCATGCGATTGCAAGTGCTAGGAGAAGGTAGAATGACTTGTCTGGCTTGACTTTCTCTGGTATTGATGCTGATGATGATCAAGCTATTAAGCTAGCTTTGATCAATCATTTTAAAAATGTCTTTTCTAAGGAAGTGTCATGCACCTCAAATCTTCAAAGGGTTCTTTTTAGAATGCTTCCTAATAATTTGCAAAGGAACCTGGAAAGAGATGTTACTTTAGAAGAACTAAAAGATGTTGTATTCGCCCTCCTTGGTGATAACCCCCAGGGCCCAGATGGCTTTCCGTTAGCTTTCTTTCATAAATAGTGGGATTTGGTTAAATGAAAATTGTTTCAAATGGTTAGGGGCTTTATGGTCATAGGACATGTTTTTTGTAGGGTTAATGCAACTTTTTTTTGCGCATATTCCAAAGAAATTAGTTATTGTAGGGATATCGAATGTGAGACCAATTAGCCTTCTTACTAGCCTTTATAAGATAATTGCAAACGTCCTGGCATAAAGATTGAAGGGTGTGCTCCCACTACTTATTTCCAACACACAAACGGCCTTTATTGAGAAACGACTAGTGTGTTGCTCGCACGAGTCTATCCACTCAAGGGTGCTAGAGAAAAAGCTAGGTGTGATGCTTCAACTTGATATGGAGAAGGCGTATGATAGAGTGGAATGGGGTGTCTTCTTGAAAATTTTGACAAGGATGGGGTTTGGTAATAGGTGGTTAAGTTGGATGTAGGGTTGTCTTTTTTTAGGCCACTTCTCGATGCTTTTTAAAGGAAGCCCTATTGGTTTTTTCAAGACCTGTAGAGGCTTACGCCAAGGGGATCCACTATCCCCATTCTTATTTACTATCTACGCAGAATATTTTAGTATGATGATCTCTAAGGTGGAGCAAGCTGGTTTGTTTAAAGGCTTTAAGACTGCGATTTCCTCAATTGTCATCTCGCATTTATAATATGCTGAAGATACCCTAATTTTTTGTAATGCCGAAAGTTTGCAAGCGAGGAATATAACAAGATGTTTGTAGTGTTGCGAGGTGACCTTGGGTATTAAAGTGAATTTCAGCAAATCCTCAATCATTGTATTAATTGTGATCATGTAGAAGTTGAGACTTTGGCTAACATGGTAGGTTTCAAGGCTGGATTCTTTCTTGTTCTTTACCTTGGCATTCTTATTGCTGATTCTAGACTCTCTATTTTGGTCTGGGATAAAATTTTGGAAAGGGTTTAGTTGAAGCTTGATTTATGGAAGTCAAAATATTTATCACTAGGGGGAAGAGTAACTTTGCTTTGTTCGTGCCTGCCTAATTTACTAGTTTATTAGATGTCATTTAACTCTATTCCAAGTTTGATAGAAAAGAAATTAGAAAAATGATGAGGGATTTTTGTGGGGCTCCTTTGATGGGGACAGGAAATATCACTTATTGAGATGGGATAGAGTGTGCACTCCAAAACAAGGAGGAGGATTGGGAATTTGAAAAATAAAGATTTTTAAACAAGTGCTTCAAAGAAAATGGTGGTGACGTAGTATCCATTTAAAAGATCACTTATGGTATCAAGTGTTATTCGCAAAGTATGGCTTGGATAAATCGCAACTGTGGTTGGGGAGTGGTAGGAGGAAAAATTTGTCACCACTATGGAAATCAATTTTGAGCAATAGACCTATGATTTTTGGGTATTTCCACTGGACGGTGGGGAAGAGAGACCAAATTCCTTTTTGAAACTATAAGTGGTTGGGAGATTACCCTTTGAAATCAGCTTTTCCATCCCTTTTCAATTTAGTACACGGCCTGATTTGAAAGTGTGTGAGGCAATAGAAAGGCGGGGCAGCAGTATGTTTTGGGACATTCAAGTTGCTTATAGACGATTGAATAATGAACACCTTTCTCAATGGTGTCAACTTATGGAGTTGCTAGACAAAGTCTATGTTTCTAGTGTTGGGGAAGACGAATTAATTTGGGAATTGAAAACTGATGGCACCTTCTTAGTAAAATCATGCTATAATTTTTTCATTCATGATAGATGGAGATGGTCTTGTAATTATATTGCACAGGTTTGGAAATGGCCAATCCCTCACAAGGTGCATATTTTCATTTGGTTGGCGGCGCAAGATAAAATTCTAACAATTGATAACTTGATCAAGAGGGGGGAAATTCTAACGCATGTTTGCTTACTGTGTAAGGGGGATGCAGAGAACGGAGCTCACTTATTGATTCACTGTTCTTTCACCATACAATTATGGCATTGGCTTCTTGGGTTAGTAGGTGTTTCCATGCCATTGCCACGGTTTGTTGGTGAATTTATTTATGCTCTTAATGCTCATTTTCTACCTAAAATAGGGCACATCATCTGGAAAAATTCAATTGGGGCAATTTTTTGGGAAGTGTGGAAAGAAAGGAATAGAAGAATGTTTGATGGGATTGTTTGCCCCTTTGAACGCTTGATCATTTTATGTAAATCTATGATTTTGGCCTGGTTATCTGTGCATAAAGAAGGTTGAGGTATTAGTAAGGTAGATGTGATGGCCAACTTAAAGAACTTGTGTTTCTCTTGATACTATCAAAACTAGACCAAGATCTGTGTGGAGTGCTCCTTGCCCTGGTAGTTATAAGCTAAATTTTGATGGTAGTTCTTTGGGCAATCTTGGGTCTGCTGGCATTAGTGGGATTATGCGAGATTGCTATGGTAATGTACTTTTCTCTTTTGCTGGTCCAATTGGTAGTAATACTGCCAATTTCGCATAACTAAGTGCTCTATTACATGGATTGAAGATTTTCTTCGATAAGGACTTGAACACTAGCTGCATATTTGAGGGGGATTCCTTAAATGTGATCAAATGGTGTTGTCTGGAACAAAAAGTCCCTTGGGTGTTATGGTCTCTGTGGCTGCAGATTATGGATTTGGTTGCTCTATGTCCTACATCCTTCTTGCATGTTTATAGAGAGGCAAACCATGTGGCTGATCTTTTGGCTAAAGGGGGAACTTTTTTGCCTTCTCTCCTTATTGCTGAAAATATAATTTCTTTTGATTAGCTTCTAATAAAATCAATGATGTTGGTAAAAAAAAAGAAGTAAGTGCTCATATAACTTCAAGTTCTGTACCTTTTTTTTAGTTTCAAATTTCGTTTCTGGAAATTGATTTTAAAGCCATCATGAATATTTCTATTGCCGAAAGTGCTTTCCGGATGATGATTTGAGATGAAGCTTTATTTTATTTTTATATAGCCTAGGCGTTATAGAAACCTCATCCTTTAAAAAATTTGGGGTTGAGAATCTTAACTATTATATATGGATATTTAAAACTACATTTAAAAATAAAAAATAATATTTCTTTGGATGTGTCTATAATACCATTCATTGTAGGTTTTAATGAGGGCACCATTTTCTCACATCCATCTTCAATATGGACGATTGATGCATTAGGGGTTGCCCACGTGGAACTATGTCAAGTAGCGGGGCCAAATTTCTTCACATCCATCTTCAATATGAATGTTTATTAATGTAGAAAATAGTTTATATAAGGTTGCAACTGAATTATGGTTGCACATCAAAAATCCATTATAAAAGGTTGTTTGAATGTTGGAAAACCCTTTAATTGATCATCTCGACATCGAGATGTATGAACATATAAACAAAAAAAGATTTCGAGTCCATAAAATAGTGTATCTTGCAACACATTATTTGGACCGTCAAATTTTAAGATTTTCATGTGTTTGTAGATCTACTTGATTTAAATCATTTTTAAAGTTTAAATTTTATAATTAGAGATGAAAATATATGCGCAAGTCTTCCTAAGAATTTAATATCAAAATTACATTTATGACAAAATTTAGAGGTGTGCCTTAATTGGATTGTTTAAGCTTGCAACCTTATGCAAATCACACCCATTAATGTACTACGGGATACATGGAAATATGAGAAATACTTTCCTTACTATGCCTCCAGTTATTATGTAAAAGTAGAGTTTTAAAAGAAATATTTGTTACTATATATTTCTATTTTTTATCCAATATTTGATCCAAATCTGTTTAAAATCCCCAAATTTGACTATCGAACACATACCGATATTTTTTTTATCCAAAACAGGTTTAGGCGCATCAAATTTCATTTTTATGATATTTTTATGAAAATCTCATCAATTTGTAGCAATAGAAACTCAATTTACCCTTCATTGAATTTGGTTTCAAATTGTTTGTAGATCTAGCTTTCTTTGAATTTAGTTTCGAGTTGTTCGTACTTGATTCATACTACCGAACTACATAGAGAGAGTGTGTGCGCGTGTACGTGCTTTTGTGATGAGCTTTCTGTAATTGTTTTTCTCCTTCTCCCTTGCATTCAAGTTTGTAACTTGCTTTTGTGGCAAGCCTTTCCTAGTTGGTTTGCAAAAATGTGGCAAGGAGGATTGTAGGGGTATCTCTCGAAACTTCGTCAAGACCCGAACCCTGACTCAAGTAGCGAGCCATGCTCAAAAGTATTTTATTCACCAAATGGCTGAGAAGAAAAAGAAGAAGTGCACAAACATCCATGACAAGAAAGTGTCGATGCACAAACTACTAGGGAGTGGAGCCCAACTAAGTTAGTCTCTGTATGGTACATGAGCTCTTCAGGCCACAAGTGAGCCCTGCACAACCCTATGGGTCCAACCAGTCCCCTATGGCATGCCTGCCCCCAGTGCAAGAGGCACCCATGCCTCCATTGAATGTTATGCCTTTGAACCAATTTCCTAGGGGGCCACAAGTGAGCCCTGCACAAACCTATGGGTCCAGCCAGTCCCCTATGGCATGCCTGCCCCCAGTGCAAGAGGCACCCATGCCTCCATTGAATGTTATGCCTTTGAGCCAACTTCCTAGGAATAGGGTTGGCCATGCTCACATGTCAAATAAAGGATCTTGGGGATGACATGGGAGGGGCAATTTAGATATAAGTTGCAACAATTGTTGAGTGGCAGTTTTCGTAGGGATTACCCTTTGGAAAAAATCTATATAGAGCCGAGGCTCTAAACAATCAAATTGCAGCCCACCTCAAAATTTTTACTGCAAGATGTCATTTTGATGCTTAAATATCCTCAAATTGATCATCTCGGCATCAAGATGCATGGACATGAGAAAAAAGTAGATTTCAAGTTTTGAAAATAGTGCATCTTGTAGCATATTTTTGGACTGTCTATTTTTAGGATTTTCAAGTTTTCATAGATCTGCTCGATCTACACCTATTTTTGAAGCTTTAAATTTTATAATCAAAGTTGAAAATATATTTTAAGGCTATCACAAAGATTTTCAGTATTGAAACCACATTTCTCAATTCTATTGGAAGGTGTGCTTTACTCTTGGGCATTCGACGTGAAATCCAACATATTGCAATGAGCCACAATTTTTGAGAAATTTTATTTTGGACTTTGTGCTTAATTAGTAGCATAATATCTATCATCCAATTTCACATCCAATAATCAATAATGATTGTAATTTTTTTGTATAAAAAATAAGGGATTGTATACAATGAGACTTTGATACAAGGTGATCACAGTTACTTAAAACCATTCAATGTGAAGTTTGATAGCTTGGATGTGTCACAAAGTTGGAGAAATTTAATTTTGAAGTTTGAGCTTGGTCAATAGAATAATTGCATCCACTCAATTTCACATCCAAAGGACAAGATGGATGTCTCACCCTATACCAAAGGCAAATAGTATCATTATATACTTTTCCAAAAAATAAATAGTCATATCATATACATTTCTCCAATAAATATTCCCTGGAAAATCCATTTCTTCTCGAAAAATCATATTTCTAAGAAGGGAAAAGTTTATGTGAGGTTGCAAACTTAAAATGTAGAATCACAGATGCACCTCAAAAATCTATCGGAAATGTTGTTTTAATGTTGAAAAAGTCCTCTAATCATTCATCTGGACATGGAGATTTATGAATATAAAAAAAAAAAGTTTTTGAATCTCGAAAATAGTGTATCTTGCAACACATTATCTAGACCGTCCATTTTCAAGATTTTCACATATTTATAGATCTACTTGATTTTAACCATTTTTGAAATTTAAAATTTTCTAATTAAGTATGAAAATAGATTTTAAGATAATATTTAAAATTTTTTACAATAAAATAATATATTATGATAAAATTTTAAGATGTGCCTTAATCGGATTGTTTAAGGTTGCAACTATACAGAAACCGCTTCTGAGAAAGTAAAGACCATGGTATGCATAAAATGGAAGTATTAAACTAAACACTCGCCACGCCGCTGTTCTTGTTGATTCCCGCGCTTCTTGTTTTTCACAGGAAGTGTTTGATAACAGGAAGTGTTTTCCTGAAACTTGGAACTTACTTAATACTGTTCATGTTTTCTGTTTGGATAAAAAAAGGAAGTCAAACTGAGAACTGCACTGCACTGTTCACGTTCCGATCTATGTATGTTAGAAAAGTTCCGGGGAAACGGTCGGAACTTGAAATTAGAAGTTTGGTTAAAACTTCACCCCTGAGAAAAATTTTGCCTTGGGATTTCTTCTTCTGTTCTTCGCTCTTGCTGAGCCACCCCTCTCTTGGCACCGTCTCGGTTCAGCGGCTTTCACAGTTCAACGCGACCTCTCTCTCTTTCTCTGCGCCGTGATATCTGTGCCCTTCTCTTTTTTCTTTCGGAATATTTGCCGGAATTCGTAACATTCGCTGGAATATTTGGAATTTTGGCCGGAACTTTTAAATCTTGCTGGAATTTGTATTGGACTTCTAGTTATAAAAGAAATTATCAGTGGAAAGATTTACTCTTTCTTCTAAATTATATCTGGCGTTCCACTGTTATCGGAGTTTTTCTTTAACTGG
The DNA here is from genome assembly GCF_000471905.2 of Amborella trichopoda. The sequence continues at coordinate 1,971,233 of NW_006500351.1, forward strand.
AGATTCTCGGTTGATTTTATTGATTTCATAGTGGTTACACCAGGTGAGTCTCTGATTCATCTGTTTTCCTGACATTTTCTAAACATTAAATTTTTGTGTTAGGGTTTTAAGGGTTCCTGTTTATGATAATGCATTTGCGATTATTGCATGGATTCATTTTTTTTCCATCCAATAATCGAAAATCGATTCTCATAAAATAGAGACGGTGCCCATGGCTCTGTTAATTCGATGGCTTGCCTTTTTTATGCTAGTTGGATATTGCTTTTCCCCCAACTCTTTTAGGGTATCGTTATTGGTAATTATTAAANAACTTTTTTTGTCAACATATGAAACCCCCTGACATATAGTATATCGTATACTTATAGTATATATATTAGTATACGT
>NW_006500351.1:1973366-1989591 GCF_000471905.2 Amborella trichopoda
GTGATGATGAGTTGTAGTGAGTGTATGTAATAGTAAGTAAGAGAGAGAGAACACAAATGTTTTAAGGGACAAACAATAATGTTGGTTTATTGTTGAATGACGTATATTTTTTAGGTTGGGATATAAATGCATCAGTGGTGACTGTAAGTAGTGCTCAAGTTATTGCAGGTGATTGTTGCATGGGCTGATTTCTTACTGCTTGCATTATGCATGTGTGTTTGAATGGGCTGATTTCTTAGTGCTTGCATTTTCAATTATGTATGTTTAAATTATTACAGGTTATTGTTGAATGACGTATATTTTTGAATTGTGAATGACGTATATTTTTTAGGTTGGGATATGGATGCATCAGTGGTAAATATAAGTAGTGCTCAAGTTATTACAGAAAAATAATATTGTACTTTACTTTCAATTGATATTGTATTCCAAAAAATAATATTCTATAAATTAATAAAAAATAAATAATATCTATGTCTCAATTTTAACATTTACATCTTGCCTATTACTTAATCTAATCCAATACAGATACCCAGTTCTTCTTTAACTTCCCATGAGGTTATCAAACACAAAAACCATGAACTTCTTAACTTCCCAGGAGGTTATCAAACACAAAAACCAGGAACTTCTTAACTTCCCAAGAGGTTCTCAAACACAGAAACCAGGAACTTCTTAACTTCTCAAGGATGTTATTTAACACAGAAACCAGGAACTTCTTCAAGAACTACTAATTTATAACTCTTCAGTAACTTCCAATTTCCAGTTCATGTTCTTGGTTCCAGTTATCAAGAAAACTGGAAATAACATGAAGAAAACCATAAGGTGTGTCTTCTTTACGGTTTCTAGAAAGTTCGATCTAGGGTATGATCGCTTCGAACAAAACCTGCATTTTTTGACTGGTGAGTCCTCTCTGGTTATTTTTAATCTACTTTGATGAAAAGAATCTCTTCATTTGGAGCTGAGAGGGACTTTTGAGGATAAAAGAGTAAGGAGACTTAGGTTTGATACTTTGATTTGTTAATTAGACAAGAAATCCTTCCAATTTGTGGCAGGTATAGTATTGCTTTCTCATTCTGTGTTGTTTATTGGTTTATATATTGATTTTTTGATGTATTTTGGGTTCTACTTGAAGTTTGATGCAGAGAAGTTGAGAGGAAAATCTATTGGGTTTTTGTTGAGGTGTAATTAAGGCCATTGACTATTTCTATGTAATTTCCTCTCCAATAAATATTTCGATGTGATTTCCTCTCACTCAAGAAAACATAGAAAATTAGCTAATTTTATGGGTGGATGGTTTGGTTTATCTTTTATGTTTTATACAAGATGGGAGTGGGTGGGGTGGGGAGTATTTTTTGAGAGGAAGAACACCTTTCACCAGCAAATTCTTCACAAGATCCTCATCTTTAGGAAATCAGAGGCCCCAAAAGTTGCAGGCACCCAAAGTAATCGTAGAAAATCAGAGGCCCCAAAAGTTGCAGACACCCAAAGTAATGGTAGATATCAAGCCATCAAGAAAAGTGAGCTTCAAAGAGATTTTAAATAAAAAAATTAAAACAAGAAGTAAATTGTTATGGGATTAAAATCGAGCAGGGACCAATGGTTCACTTATTAATCTTTTTGGTGTTCCTCTCTTTTGTTTCAGCCATATCTTTCTTCCCCTTCTTTTCTGTTGTATTTTCTCTCTTATGCCACTTTTTGTGTTGGTGTGTCTCTCAAGGGCTACCATTAGTCAAATTTTTCCATGTTTAGTCCAAGATTATACTAATCCGCTGATTATGTGTTTTCCAATATCTATCTATTTTTCTCTTGTGATTTTATTCTCCCATATTTGATGCTGGGTGATGAAAAGCTCAGTTATTAATTTTGTTTCTCCCATAGTTGATACTGGGTGATGAAAAGCTCAGTTATTAATTTTGAGGGTTTGAGTCTGGAACTTTTCTTGTGTCTTCAAACTATATGGCTCTCATGCACTACTCTTAAAAGGATCAGTAGGTCATGTGGAAGTGTCTTTCGATGATCCAATCAACTAAATCTGTTCTAATGTTTTTTGAATCCTGTATTCATTTACCGTGCTGCTTGATCTTGCTGAGTTTTGTAAGGATGTTGTTCTCTGACGTTATCTTTCTAAGGCAGGGCTATTGCCCTTCATATGCATGCAAAATTGATTTTCCATTTCCAATATCATTTACTTCTTGTTGGCTCTAACCTATCAGTGGCTGTTAAATCTTATATGTGGAAACATCACTATGATGAGAGTCTTGGTAAAGAAAACTTTGTTATCAATACCTCTTCATGAGGTGAATTTATGTTTATTTATAATAAATATGTTAATGTCAATGTATAGTTCGTTCTTAATTGATCCCATTTCTTAATTACATTTGAGCTGCAGGGATCTTCATATTAATGTTAAAAGCTTGATCATTGAGAGGCAACATTTGGGTAAAGGTGTTTAAACACTTCAAGCAATGTGGGATTGTTTTAGTTGTAATTGAATAAAACGTTGAACCCTATACTTTTTAAAAGGAAATGTTCTGTGTATGGAGTGGGGCCGTTCAAGCCTGACCCAAATTACCTAATGGCTTCCAACATTGTATGAAACTATTCAAGTGAGCAGTATTAAAAGAAATGCCCACATGGTAAAACTATCGAGCAATATACTAAGGGAAAAGTTTATATAGAGCCAAGGCTCTAAACAATGAAATTAGAGCCTACCTAAAAAATTTCACTAAAAGAGATTGTTTTGATACCCAAATATCCTCAAATTGATCATCTCGACATCAAGATGCATGGACATGAGAAAAAATTGGATTTCAAGTTTTTGAAATAGTGTATTTTGTAACGCATTTTTGGATCGTTAATTTTCAAGATTTTCAATTTTTCATAGATCTATCAATCTACACTATTTTTGAAGCTTTAAACTTTATAAATAAAGATGAAAAAATATTTTAAGGCTATCACAAAAATTTCCAATATTGAAACTATATTTTGCGACACTATTTGAAGGTAGGCTCTAATTTGATTGTTTAGAGCTTAGGCTCTATACAAACTGCACCCATATACTAAACCACCCGGCCTCTGTCTTCCTTCTTAAATCTATTTTCAAGTGTCACTTGATTTTTCCCCTTTCCCTTCCCTTTCTCAATTATTGTCTCCGGGCTAGGTGTAAAAAAACTATCAATAGGCCCTTCCATATGATTCCTCTTAGACCCAAAACCCGTCTTACTCTTAGAGCTATAAGTAGCAACCATGCCTACCTCCTCTTCCCCTTCATCATATTCATCAGTGTCAACATCATCATTAAAAAATATGGACCCTTGCCATCAATTCTGCTATATCTCTCTTTTGATATTTTTTTCAGTTTCAATGTACTCAGAAATTTCTTTCTGTATAAACATTGGGATCTTCTTACACAGGGCAACATCACTTCTTATACCGGCAAGATGTTTCTTGAATCAATTTATGCTAGCATTAAAAATATGTTCACAAAAATTGCACATAATTTTATTTTTGTCATTCTCATCCGGGTTAACACAATACTTCCATCTAGGATCCCCACACTTAGTAGACCTTGCAGAAGGCTTCTCAAATCCAAAAAATGAGACTCAAATAAAGATTACAAACTGATCGTTTTTGCCCAATCTCTGCTCTTCGATGTTTGTTACCTTAATCGAGCTACTAATCACCTTAAAAGTCTTCTAATACCTCCAATAACACCCTAAAAATAATTCCAATGAGAAAGAAAAGTTTAGGAAGCTTCTTCAAACCACAAAAAGTACTTTGATTCTTAGAAATATGCATATAGCTAAGAGATTGTAGGGGGTTGAAAATAACCCCCGTAACATATTTATACCTTTTTGAGGGTCAAAATTACCCCCTTGCCCTTTTGGGCAACTTTAAAATTTGTAAAAAGGCGCACGTCCCTTGACGCCTGCCTTGCTTGCATGGGTGCCCGCCCAGGTACAGCTGCCCAGGCCTAGGCATGCGGGCTGAGGGGTCTTGGGTGCCTAGGTGACGGGCGGATGGTTTCTTGAAACCTTGCATGAGATGACATTCTCTGAATCCCCTTTCACTATTAGGGGAGAACCCATTCGGACTTGTATCTTTTGATAACCTCAAGGTGAGTGATAGTCTCGACTATTGTCGAGTTAGTGTCACTAATGAAACCCGAGAGAGAATAGTGTGTTCCATTGGAAATCTCTACCCCCAAAGCCTGTTTGACCCAAAATACTAAGGGAACAGCCATTAGAGTTAAGTTTGATTGACCCTGTGTCTTGCGGGCTCCATAAGGAGGATTGAGATATAATTCATGGTTGGTCTTTCCTTGAGCAACAACTCACAATTTTTCAAGAAGTTTGTGGTAGCATAGTTTTTGTATCTTTATGCATTTATTGCCAAAAAAATGTCCAATGCTTTTTAATATGATACTTTAGTTCTTATGTTGCTTATTCTCTCCCTTCAAGTCTCCAAATGTTTATTTTCTTCAGCAACAACACTTGCAGGAATCTGTCCTTTGTAGGTCATAGGAGGGTCTAAGAAGGTTTATAAGAGTAGAGGCATGGCCTTTGGCATCACCCATGTCCCTTGGAAGATTTGAAGGAAATGTGGCCATATTTTACTGGTCTTATTGCAAAGGAGAAGTAGGAGCTCATTTGTTTCTTCATCCAACTTGCGCATGACCCATCTATTGGGGATCAGAGTGCCTCTTCTTTGGATTTGATCCATGGTTAAGACTCTTCGGTTAAGGGCTAACTACGAAAAGCTTGTATTTTGGGTTGGACAGGTTTCAACCATGCGTTATTAGCTATAGAGGGAGGGGAGATGGCTGTTGAAGAGGAGGGGCCCATGTGATCTTATTAGGTATGACTTTTGCAACGTTCAAGAAAGCGTAGGCACTCGCCTAGGTGTTTTGGGGGCCTGGCCGCCTAGGCGCCTACCTAGGAACAACCTATCCTCACCAAACCCCCCCTCCCCCAAACAAAAAAATAAAATAAAGGAGTTCTTAGGGTAGGGTTTTAAGCCTCAGGGACTTTTTAGGTCAATTTTAGAGTCCCAAAATAGACGAAACATAATATTATAATCGCATAATAGATTTACGGATACAAGTCTCAAAGAGATTGTAAGACATTAAAATGCTTGAAATCCCAAATGTCATTGTAAGAAACTAGAAGTCTAGAAACAAATAACACTCAACAAGGCAAAAATAAAAAACAAATTCATCAACCAAACAACTCTATGGCATCATCTGCATCACCATGTGGGGTGTTCAAGTGAATCCTCAGGAGCATCATCATCAGAGTCATCTTCCTCCTCAACATATTGAGCGTCATCCCTCGTCTCCTCTGAATCTACTTCTTCCTCTTCATCATCCTCCCTTGATGTCATCACCCTCTTCCTCTTCTTCACCATTGCTTTCCCTTGCTGTGCCTTGTCCTTCCCCTTATTTGGCTTTGAAATTGAGCTCGAGTGGTACGCACATGGGGGCATTGATGTCCCAGCAGCCTCACGAACTCGGCCCCAAGTCAAGCCCTCTCTAGGGAATGCCTCATCATCATCAGCATCCATCAGCCACTCGCATGCGTCATCAATATCAAAAGCTTCAATAGCTTCCCTTTCATTGTTTTCTAGATGTGGATGGCGCTCTTGCAACTTTTGATTATACTAAACAAAGATTGGGTCGTCCAGTCGTTTTTGCTCTAGTTTGTTCCTCTTCTATGTATGCATCTAATAGAAAAAAACTCACAACTCACATAGTTACTAACTTACGAAGTACTAAAGTACTAGATATGTATGAAATTAACTATTTAGTAAGCATTAACTATTAACTTATTAAGTAAATAACTTACCATTTCAAAGGTGCTAAAGTTGCGCTCACATCCAGAAGCGTTGCAAGTCAGATTTAGTATTTTCATGGCTATCTGCCTCAAATGAGGGGTGCTTCCCCCATGGCCCATCGACCTTGCACTTATTTCATGTAAATGTAAAATTGTAAATGTAGTAATTTAATAAATTAGGTGTTTGGATAATTGGAATTAAATACTCAAATCATAAAATCAAATTGAGGAAGTTCTAAACTTACCAGAAGGGATCTTAGACCTTTGCTTGACTGCCACCTCCTTACATAGAGATCCAGTAGCGAGCCTATACAAATCTAACTCCATCGTTGCCTTATCCTGCACTCCAGGATTGGGGTTGAGGTTTACATTGCATTGGTTGAAAGCATCCATGAACTTAGGCTTGCTATGTACTTTAGGATCGGGGTAAGAGTGAGCAGGTTTAAGGTAGTATCCTGCTAAGTGTAGACCCCTCTCGAGCGGGTAGTTCAATTTGTCTTCAATAATCTTCAAAAAATCCTCATACCTCCTTTCATCATGGCCCAAAGATCTCTTGATTTCTTCATTTGCATCCTCTATGACTTTATAGATATGCCCCATAACAGGTTTCTTCTCAACATCAACCATCTTGAGAACCTTTATCGAAGGGCAAAATACTAACAAGGCATACTGGACCTTGTTCCAAAATCTTGAGTCCATGATAATACCCATAACAACTTTTCCATCCGCTTTCCTGGACCCCTTAAACTTGGTCCAATCCTCGAACACAAACATGGACCTCAACTTTTCCTTCTGCTCATATAAAGATTGCAAGAACAAGTGCGAGGTGGCAAATCTAGTCACCGTAGATCTCGTTTAAGTCTTAGTTCTCAGTAAACTTCCTTATCCTGGCTAAGACCTGACCAACATAGAATTCTCTAAAGTAAATTACCGTCAATGAATCAATGCATTAAAAATACTCAAAACAAGTAACAAATAACTAAATAAGCATAATGCCATAAACATAGTATAATACTATAGTGTATAATTGAGTGTGACTGTATAAATAAATTGTGACTTTCCTTGCCTGTTGGACATGAACTTCTTCTTCTTAACAATGGCCTCAAGCATGATGTCTATGCCTTGTGCTGCACAAGGGGACCAGAAAATACCTGGCCTCTTATCCATCAAGGACCTAGTGGCCGCCATATTAGCTGAATACATATCGGTCACAAGTTGGACCACTTTAGCCTCCCCTATCTCCTATATACACTAGCCAACCAAATTAAAAATGAACACTGCATCTTGGGACTTGTGTGAACCATCGATAGACCTCATGAACAGTGTCTCTAACGAACAATTCACTATCAAATTCATGATGCTTTTGTGCCTCTTATCACTCCAACCATCCGTCATATCTTTGCAACCATATACACCCTACGTATCTCTGTGGGTCCTTAAATAATTATTGTTTATCTCTACTTCTTTCGTGATTATTGTCCCTTTAAGCTCATAAGCAGATGCAGCCTTCAACCCTAGCCCCCCAAATTGGCCCATTGCTACCAACATAGTCTAGAAGCTACTTAAGTTAGTGGCATTAAAAGAAATGCCTATTTGGAACAATCACCTCCCCACATATTGGATCACCTTATCTGTATCTTCTTTCTTAAAATGTGTCTCTAGGCTTGTTTGACCGTTTTCTCGTGGTAGTACCTCATGATCAGGGTGGGGGAAGAAAGCATCCATGGCCCTCTTGTTTTTTGGCCTAGTTGAAGAACCAACCTCAGTATAGAAGTCTTCTTCTTCTCCTCGAACTCCCAAAACTTCGACACTCCTTACATGTTCATCTTGTCTTATTCTCACCTCCTGTTTCGTGTTTTTCACCCCCTTCAAGTGCTCTAGCATCTCTCCTCTGACCTCAGTAGGCACTAGAGTGCATGCAGCCACATCCCCTCTAATGCCGACTAAATGCTTCTTTAATCTGTTGATGCCGGCATTATATGATTTTTTACAAAACTTGCACTCTACCCTATTCTTGTCAAGGGGATGTGGACAAGTTTCATACTTCCTTCCAACGTGGATCACTTGGCCTACTTGATGCTCTAGAAGTCATTATCCTCAATTAAATAATAAGTGATTGAGCATCAATGTGAATCAAAATCACCTAATTAACGTACCTGTAAAATACACAAGATTAAAGAATTAACTATTAAGAAAAACATAAAAAACTCGATTTAAGTTTTAAATGAAGATATAAAAAGCATAAGAAGCTCGATATGAGTTTTAAATGAATATATAAGATGTGAGTTTAACAATTTACAGCAAGACTTAACTCAATAAGATATCACATAATTAAGATATATAACATCACTAAGATGTTAGTTTTAAAACAATAACAATTAGTTTTACAGGAAGAGTTAAACGAATATATAAGATGTTAGTTTCATATTTATTAGTTTATCAAATAACGTAAAACAAAAATAATAGAATATCAAAACATCACACATTGTACAAAAAAGGAATCAATTATTCATATAAGAATACGATATATGCCCAATTTCATCGTCCAAATGAGGAAAAATTCAATTAATCACAAAAAATTCAATCTTGCAACTGCAAACATGTAAATATATCATAAAAGAAAAAAGAAGTAAAAGAAAAACAAATGATTCACAACATAATACGTTATAAAAAATTCAAATCAAAACCCTCATTCATATATGATAACACTTTAAAAATATTTAAATCAAATCGTTGTCGGTGCAAACCTCGTCTATACGGTTTTGGTTTTGAGGGTTTAGAATATCCTCCAAAATCCTTTGCCCCCTTTTTAGGGGGGAAGATGACAAATTTTGACCCTCAATGACGGTTTTTTCTGCCTTTTTCCAAACTGTCTTGAGGTGGCGCCTAGGCGGCCACCTACACTGTAGCACCTAGGCGGCTGCCTTGACTGTAGCACCTAGGCAGCGCCTTGCCCGCCTAGGTGGGTGTCTAGACGCAGGCCGCCTAGTAGTCCTGCCTAACTAACGTCTAGGCGCTTTTAAAATTTTTCCATCTAGGTGGCTTGGCAGCCGAATTTTTGAACATTGGTCTCGTGGTATGGAGTTTGTTGTATGAGAGCTGGTAGTGCCTGGGATCCTGGTATTTCCTTGCTTGTAGAAGAAAGAGGTCTGCCTCGTCTTCGACCGTCCAGTATGTTAGAGTGTCTCGCTTTGCTCGACCCTCACCTGCTGAGGGAGAAATGGTTCTCACGCTTACAGACAGTGAACTCACCGATGAGCACACCAAGGGACAAGCATGAGTTAGAGGGCTTGGTCTTCATCTGCTTGTCTTTCCTCAGGCAGCAGCATTTCATAAAGGTTAAAAGATGAATGCTCCTCCTCTAAAGTTTGGGCTACATACATGCGAGTCTCCAAGGGTTTTGAAAGACAGTGCAATGATAATATTCTGTTTGGCAACAACAAGAAAGAGGTCAAGGTTACGATCCTGAAAGGTGGAATTTCCCAAACCATGAGCCAAACCAAATCTGACTTTGTTACCTTTTTTGGCCCTGTAGCCCATGTTGCTGCGAGACTAGCTAAAACTAGAAATAATAAGGCACCATTATCCTGAGGATCGAAAAACTCTCCGATCTTCATCTCCAAAATTGCCCGACTTCATGTGCAGTATGAATTAAGTCCTCCTGAGCCATGTTCCTGCCCTTCGATTACTTTATACTCGCGCCAATCCTTTTGCTGACCTGATACCACCAATATTAACACCAGTTAATGCATCCGTAAGCCATCCTTTGAAACCCACTCTCAATGTTGCCACCTTGACCTACCACCCTTCTACCATAACTACATGCATTTGATTAACCCCTCAAAACCTAATGCCCCAGTAAGCTTTGCCTCATTTGCTTCCATTACAGCCAAAAATATCCTCTGTCAGACGTCCAAAAACTCTTTGCAATCCCTTCGAGAAAAACTTTTGCTCCGGGCAAATCTTCACCGAACTAAACGAAACTCCCACCTCTTCCCTACCAAACCCATGGTTTCATTCAAAACTTGATCTCTAACAAACACTCAGGATCACATATAGAGACCAGAGAGCAAAGGTTTGGCTAAGCCCAAATCCAGAACTAGAAGGCTATCCTTTCTTCAAAATTCCTTGGTGGCAACTTCCAACCCAAAGAGAAATTATGTTAGGGGTATACTGAGAGTGACTTCCACTCTGCACCAATTTACTGCAGGGCCCTGCAAAAAGGTGGGTATCTTGTTTCTTTGCCTTGCACAGTTATGCCTCTTGAATTTCTAGCCTTGGAAAACTGATCTCTCAAGGAGGGCGTCTACACCTCAGTAAGTTTGAGGCCTTAGGTGCCATAAAAAAGAAAGGCTTTCGATTTCGGCATAAGGTATTCCAGCCTATCTTTCTTGGTAGTCACTCTCAATTCCAGACTAATTTGGACATGGCCAATGTATCCGGTTGGAAGTCACTCTCAATTCCTTGCGAATTTCCATCCTTTGAGCTGGGCAATAGTTTCTGCTGTTGTTGAGTCAACAATGCCCATGCATCCGGACTGAGATAGTTTGTTATATCCTTGATTATCTCTAAAGATGCCTCCAGGACCTCACTACCACATGTTCTGGCCTCTGATTTTGGCAGCATTTACCATTTGAGGGAATCATTCCTCAACACTTCATGCCTACCTCACTTGTCACTCCACAATTTATTTCTATTTTCATCCCTTGTAACGGACCTAATCCCTTAATATGAATAGCAAAGTATTTGTCATATCATGTTATTCAGTGAATTTCCCACTTCTAAAATCCGTCCTGTCATGGTGATCTGCAGGTGAATGGCCTTCTTTTTCGTGTATTATATTCAACCTTGATTCTCTTTCAAGTTCTCCCTGTACAATTAATTCTATTACTTTATAATAATGGAACATTGATAACAGTTCCTTTTTTTGGAGACCATCTTAATTCCTAGTTCCTAAACTTGTGTGCCTCGCCGACCTGGGGGAGAGCTTTACTTGGCCATCCCATTTTGAAGGATGTCCATTTCAGTAATCTGAATCTCCTAACAACTTTTTGACACCTTTTGCAAAGACCATAGGGATGGCATTTGCTGAGTAGTGTTAGTAAGGGTGATCTTTCTGCTTAGGAGTAAAGCTACATTTCTGACCTTCAAACTTCAAATTAGGATGCAATAATGGTCCTCCCACAAGCACCATACAAAGGGATCAATGGGTAAATGGGAGGCTAAATGTTGTGATATTTATGTGATCTTTGTTTCTGTATACTTACAATATAGCGCTTTTTAATCATTTGTTTCATATGTACATTTGTTTATTAGTGATTCATTCCCTTCATTTGTTGAGAATCTGGTCCAGAACTTACATGGTTTCAAAGAAATAAAGGACTGAATCACTTACAAATGAATGTTACATATGGGACAAATGTGCATACTTCAGAATAAATTACACATGTAAGATCCATGTTTTATTGATTTTAAAGTAAAAATGGTTCTAAGACTGGATGTAACTTTTGACCAAAGTTGTCTAGTGGTTATGATAGGACTCTCTCTATTCTTCTTACTACTTTTTCTCCTATACCTGGCTCTTTATTCTGTTTCTTTTCGCTTCCCCTCCTCTCCCCACTTCGTCTTTCCTCCTTTTGTGCGGGCTTTACCTTTTGTATTGAGCTCCGGACATGTGGGTACTCTGCACCTCTCTCATCTCCCCCTTCCTCTTCTCTTCTGTTCCCCTCTATGCCGTATTCTCCTCCTTACCTCCCTCCATCCCAGGAAAATACTCTTTGTCGCTTCTCTCTACCCTGTCATCACCTCCTCATGATCAACCCCTCATTTGCGCCTCTGTCTCTTGTACAGGAGCCTCTATGGGCATTTTTGATAGAGGATCACTTGTATTTATGTTGGGTGCACAGAAATCAATTTCTGTATGCAGATTTCAACCTGTTGACAGCCATTTTTTGAAGAATGTTCTTATTTTACTTTAGTTAATACGGTCAAATATTCCCTTTAAAGGAAAAGAAGGTTCTAAGATTGGGGTCCAGAGAAAGCATCTTGTGCTAGTGTAGCATTCTTCCTCTTGAAAGAAAAATTCTCAATTATTCCTGGGGTGATCCAATTCTGGAAATTCTTTTCCTCCGTACTTCTTGTTCTAGCTACGAGTGACTCTTCCATAGTGTTTTAGTGATCCAAGAGCTAGATTGCAAACCTAAACATAAAATTCCATTTTTGGGAGACATCTTTTGGTTAGAAGTGAATTGATTGCCAATTGGAGTTCAAGTCCCCTTTTAACCCCTTCCAGATTAACCAAAAGTTGTTTTAGTATTTTTTTGATTTATGGGAAACTGTACATTTAGTAACACATGGGCAGTGTTTTAAAAAGCGTCTTGCCTTGTTACTTAGGAGCTGTTTCTAGTTGGTGGTAGCCCAACTACTAGCTAATCCGGCATGCTAGTAGTGACCCAGTGGTCCAGTCCATCCTAAAACAAGCAATGGGAGGTTAGGTGCAGCTTCTGCAAACCCATGTTCCTCTGTCTTCTCTGGCTATTCCTTTAGCCATGTCCATCTTTCTTTGCTCAGCCCACCATCGTAGCTCAATTAGGTATTTACTAGGCCCAACCAATCCTTCCCTAGGTGGTCCCCATCTATGATCCGCAACTGATACAGTAAAACCTATTTGTCCCCCAGGGTCAGCCCATAGTTCTATAGATTCAACTAGTTTCTAATCATTACCCTCAACTGTAAGGTACCAAACCAACCTATAGCTAGTCACTTGATGAAGCCGGGCTTACAATTTGGGCCAGTGTGTAGTTCAAACAATCAAACTTATATGTCTTAGGCATAAAGCCACAAACAACCCAAATGTATCCCTAGGCCAGTCACCTCTCCACAACCTGATGCAGTTCAACTAGCCAGCTTGTTTGCTTGCTTTGGACTTGTTGGACCTGCTATCAAGGTTAGCTAACTTCTTTCGTTATATATTTTATATTTTTAAACCACTCTTCTTAATTTGTTTAATTTTTTTAAAGTTAGGTCCAATTGGTTTTAGTGGTAGCCAGATCGGTTTTGATTGAGCAAGACCTCTAGCTGGTTTGATAGCCTGTCCAATTCTAATAACACTGGCAAATTTCATTTTATTTTTGGAAAAAGCTTAACGATACCTCAAATGTGTATTCTTAATACGAGCATTAGACACGAGATTTGCATGAACCAAGTCTATGAAACAATGTAAAAATGGGAGAAGTAAAGGTGCAAGAGTTTTGCAAAGGTGTTGCTGTCTTCCATGGTGTCCAAGATACTCCATCCATATATTCCGCATCCATCTTCCCATGGTTTACAGTCCCCCCCTTGATCAAAGCCCTCTCTACCTTTCCTTTCTTCTTCCCGCTTGCCCCCCAGAGCAGGGGGAGACTGTTACTCCCAGATTGTTGTAAATCCTTTGCTACCTCTGCATTTGCCAATTTCATTTCACCTCTGCTACCTCTGCTACCCCAAGAACTAAGACCAATTTAGGTCCATGTGAGATAATGCCTGTAAGCAATTATAAGTATTCAAAACCACACCTACCACCTTTCTACCACAATTACGACTACCTCACTAGACCAACCCAAAACACTCATGTCTCGCAGCCTCTCCCCTTCATACTTCCACCTAACATGAATTATACCTCTCAAATAGCCCTCCAAACCAAAAAAGAAAACACATGGTCCATAAAACATTGCATTAAACTACCTTTCCTTAAGCCTGGATTCCATGCCATAGATGGATATAAGTATGAACACTCCCAGGGACTTGCAAAACAATGCCCTCGACCTTAAACACTACTCCATTCCAGAAAAGCTCAACGCTTTGCAGCAGGCCTTCATTTCTACTTTCTATGCTCTTAGACACGACCTAGAATGTATCAAAAAATGGTTGCTGGTAGTTTCCTGGAACAATATAGTGTATGCAGGGCAGTCACTTTGGGAAATACCTTCTCTTCTCCTCCTCGATGACAATGTACAGAAAGCTTTGTTGTACAATTAAATGTCCTTGAAAGGAACAAATTACATCTCCAACCCTCGTCCAAGTCCTTTGGTTCCTTTGGAAAAGACAGTGCGCGGATCTATGCCATAGAATACTGGTGCACCTATCATCATCATCCGAGCCTTATCCCAACTATTTGGGGTCAGCTAATATTGGTGCAGCTAAGTGGCCAATATACCTTCAAGCAAATAGGCGACCACTTTGGAGGTTTCATTTCTGTGCATTGGAATCTCTCTGCTCATCATACCACGGCCATGGTTATGATTCCAAACTTCGTTTTCATCGTGCCACAAGGTTACATGTATATGCGAGGCGATTCCAGAAATGTAACCGTAAAGCTTGGTGTGGAATCAAGATAGACGGCCCTCCATAATCCATGACCACGAACTTGGGCCTGCAGTGACTAGGGACTAGGATGGTCATACTAGGGTAGCCAGGAGACGCAGACACACACATGGCAGGGACAACAGAAAGAGGAGTTAGACAGCCACTTCGAGTCAAGGACCCACTCAGAATACGGTCATTCTAAATGATGAACAAACACTTGCCCACCTGTGAAAGGCCGAAACCTTCCCCAGACCTGGACATGTAAGTTAGCTTGTCCCCCTTCTCTCTCTTACCTTCAGGCCATGTCCTCATTCCCCTCCCCGACCTCACTCCTGTCGCCCACCTTGAACCCAGACCCCATGCACATTTAAGGAAAGAGGCTGAGTGATCTACAGAATGACATGCTTTCACAATGATAGAACATTGGAAATGCTTTCTTTTATCGTGATAAGCCTTCATTTTTTTGTGTTGTAAAACCCTTTCAAGTTGTTCTCTCCACATAGCTTTAGCAAACAACAAATTTTTTAGAATTCAAAAAACTGAAAAAGTTGGGAGAAGTGTGGTTAGGGAAACACATGTTGGGGCATTGGAGGAAACTGAAGAGGTATTTAATTCCAGTGATTTTTTATTAATATCTTAGGTTGATTATGTTGTGTAATTTTTTATGGTAATAATGTTGTATAATTTTAACTGATTAGTAATTATTTTTTCTGAAATATTTTGTATTACATTTTATGATATTGGGAATTCTAATCTTGTTGCTTTTGCTTAAGTATGTATTGATATTTTTGAGCTTTAAAAATCGTATTTGACAAATTTAATTTGATGACATTGATAGGAGGCTTTTTTGAAGGATTAACTTGAGATTTCATGAATCCTGTCATTGTGTTATCTACATTTATTTGACTAATTTAATTTTATGACATTGGTAAGAGGCTTTTTTGAAGGATTAACTTGAGATATCATGAATCCCATCATTGTGTTATCTACATTTATTTGGTGATTTCTTGTATTTGAAGTTAATTTTATATCCTTTGATACTTAATGCATTTAATGTTCAAGTGCATTTGACGCGTACAATTTCCTTCTTAAGATGGAAGGAATCTCTGTTGCCCAAATGATTATATGCTTTGGCAGGAGCATATGATGCACTCACTCTCTTGGGTAAAACTCTGTGTAGGAGTATTGTTCGGACCCCAAAGTTCTAGGGATGTAACCTCCACAACCTTTCCCAATCTAAAAATATCTAAGGCCCTTTTTATTGCATGAAAATATAATGACGTTGATGTTTTTTTAGACGGTTGGGTCTAAGTGTTTAGAAAATGGAAATGAAAAAGTATATATAAGATCATTTATTTTTGGCACATGGTGGTCACAATTAATCTTCACCATTGGATGGGGAATTAGATAGCTGCATTTATCCATTAACCAGGTTCTAGGTTCGAACTATTTTGTTTGAAATTTGTGACACATCCAAGCTTTCAGATTTGACATCTGATGGCTATAGGTGATTGTTGCTTTCTTCGGTTCTTGTACCAAAGAAATATGGTCTTATTGTATACAATCCCTTCGAAAAATCACTTTGAGACTTTTCCTTGAAATTACTCTGGTGATCATAAAGTGGATTCCAAAATTTCAGATGGAGAAAAACTTCCTAACAAGGTGTTTTGCGCAAGGGAGTAAATGCACAATGTAATACTGGACATTGTTGAAATACTCGGCTCTGGCCTCACTTGAGTTTAGTAACTTGGGTAAGTCCAAGTGGACTCGCTCGAGTACTGTACAAGCATGAAAATGCCTTTAAAAAGCAAAAAAGAAGAAAAGAATACAAGGACAAAAGCCAGAAAAAACTGAAAAAGGGAAATAAAATTTGGAAAGATGGAGTGAGAGAGCATTTGTGAAGGGCGGTATGGGCGGGGGGGCGGGGGGGGGGGGAGGAGGAGAGAGAGAGAGAGAGAGAGAGAGAGGTAGGTGTTGGTGGTAGAGAGTAGTACTACTACCGTAGTAGTGTAGTAGTAGTACTAGTAGTACGTACTACGTCGTACCCTACTTAA
>NW_006500351.1:1991326-2013358 GCF_000471905.2 Amborella trichopoda
GAGAGAGAGAGAGAGTTCCCTTACAATTACTGAGGAATGACTTGTTCGCCTTGTTATCTGCACTTCCATCAGTACCTTTTTATTGCCTTCAAATTTTCTTTCAAAGGAGGTTCCAGATTTCTATTTTATCGAGTTCATTTTTTTTGACTTGTATTTGTTCACTAGATGGGAAAAATTGAATAATGTTTCTCCTTTTTTTTTTTTCGACAAACCCTGATTAAAATTTCGAACTTCAAGTTCTCCCAACTTTGTGAACCCTAATTTCTCTTCTTTCATCATGACATGGCTTCCTCATCTACAAACTTTCTTTTGACACCTAACTTGATCCCTAATATGGTCTCTATTAATTTTGGACTCTTACCAACTTCATAATGTGGAAAAATCAAACTGTTCTAATTCTACATGGGCTAAGACTAATGGGATATCTTGATGGAACTTGTTTCCTCCAAAATTCATTGAGAAATAGATTGTTCTGGTAGTTGGTGTAAACAAGATGAAACTAGTCTCTAACCCTGACGGTGAGAAACTGATATGCCAGAGACTGGTCATTAATAGACTCGATCAATTTCATTGCTTCCAAGACATTGTATTCCAAGTGATAGGTGTTCGCTCGACCAAAGAGTTGTGGGATCTCCTTTGTAAGCTTTACTCTCAGTCATCTAAGGCGAGCTTGATGCATATCCGCTGTCAACTCTAGCAATGCAAGAGAGAGTTGTTCTATTACTGAGTACTTTATTAAAGTGTGATCAATCATCTGTCGTTGGTGATGAGGTCAGCGATGATAATAAGATACTCTACCTGCTTGGAGGATTATGTGAAAATATGTCATGTTCGTCACATTGATCATGTCTAGACCATCTACATCTGACTTGAATGAGCTTTGCCCTCACTTCTTGCAACATGGCTTTGTTTAAGAATTATCATTGTAAATTGAAAGAATGTGTTCGTGATGTTTTAAATATGGAGTCTTACAACTCCAAAATTACTACTAGAGACCATGGAAGGCATAGACCTATAAGAGAGGCAGCCCTATTTATGATGCATGCTAGTAGAGTTCCCAGATCTATGTCGAGTGAGGCTTTCCTTAATACGGTATATGTTACTAATTGCTTGCCTTCCCTGGAACTAATGGAAAGTCACCATTCTTTTTTCTTCATCAAAGACACCTGGGTTATAGTAGACTACGGGTTTTTGGATGCTATGGTTATGTTCATGTAGATTGAAGTCAAAGGGATAAATTGATGCCAAAAGTTGAAATGTTTGTATTCATGGACTATCGCAATATGCATAACGGATATCACCACTACTGCCCAAGAACTTAGGAAATTTTGATTTCACAACATATGCCCTTTGAAGAGAACTCAATTTCTTCTCCGAAACTTTCAAAATTTGATGGAGAAGATATTCAAGTCGTCTGCCAAGTGCCTAAAATTGATTCATCCTTGTGTAGTTTTGCTAACAAATGTGCTTTGAGCTTGTCACATGATTAACCACTATCTTGCTGAAGTTGTTCATCAGAGAAAGATCGAAGTACAATCATCAGAGAAAGATCGAAGTACAACACATGACAAGTATAACAACGAGTTGATAGTCTATCAAAGTACAAAGAAAAGGGAGCGCGGCCCATGGAAGACATCCTACGTATGGGATTGTGCATCGAGAAGTAGAGACGAATGGGGGGGAGCCTGACACATTCTTTAACACTCAAGAATGATAAAATCAAGAATGTAGTATCTTGCAGTATTTAGATGTTGGGGATCAATGAACTTGTGATCAGCCTGCACTTGACATCCAATAGAAAGGTAGGTAAGTTATGAATATCCTTTTGTTGAACATCAAGTTTTCTTAATAGAAATTTTGAAAGAGCATAGGCCCAGATCCTATGAAGTGTTAGTGAAGAATGTAAGAGGGCTTATAGTTGTTGGAAATGACTGTTATTATGAATCGTTTTGAAAATCAGAATCGCGGAATTGCGGGTGGCCAGAAGATTCCTATAGTCGGAATTTCCATCCATGCAATACATATCACATGAAGCATGATTCCTACCATTTAAGAATCACACTCCGATCCCTAAGGAATTGATATTCTTAGCTTGTTGGAGTTATAGTCCCTTCAACTTGGAATCGAAATTCCTAACTTACGTTATCACACTCCAGACCATTTGGAACCAGGTTAGAAATTATCAAGAAACGATTCGAAAAGGCAAAAGATTTATGGTTTTAAATTATGTATAAGGAAGAATTCTGTAGTATTGGATTCCATATATTGAGTACGCTTACCCAATGCTCTCCCATTATTGGAATTGGTGTCTTTGTGGCCCCACCCTAGCATTAGAATCGATGTATTGAGTGCCTTTATCATTGTTCTCCACAAGTATTGGAATCAAGGTTGAGTACTTTTCTAGGAATGATCTAAACGAGAGTTTGTCGGCATTTATAGAGTTTCCAAATACCCATGGTATATTAATTATTGATAATTTTAACTAACAAATTATTTTTCAAACTTGCCAATCATGGGCAGTAGTTTTTTCTACTGTGATACCAAAGTGCTAGAACCATTTTCATGAATCTAGTGCTCATGGAAAGACCGAACAATTCAGATAGATCAACACGTTGTAAGAGAGAAAATTGAAGTCAAAGAAATAGTTGCCAAGTGTGTTGAGACCGATGGATAGGCAGGTAGCAAACATGTTAGAGAAGGATTGACCAAGCAGAGCATAGACTTTTAAAGGGCAAGCTGTCCATGATTGTTGCCGATGTACAATTGAAGGGGTGTATTAAGGATATGATGTTTGGGGACATATTTATTTTGTACCCATGTGTAATATTTCGTATTGCCATGGGCATCTACGTATTATTAAGAATATAAGGAAGTCCAAGCACACAATGAGTAGCCTTGGACGATCCATTGCAGATTCAGCCACTCTCCACTACTCATGCATAATCTCTATCTTATTTTCTTTCATGTGTCCCATTAAATTTTAATTTGTTTGAACGAAAGTGGTCTGTCATACTTTTGTTAGAATTTTTTTTCATTTGATTGATGGGTTTGAAACCTTGAGGAATATGGACCAAACCTCTTACCTTTGAAAATTATATGGATAATAAGTTAGTGTGAGATAAAACTTGTTTCCACCAGGGTATCTTACCTTGATAGTTGGGGGGAAATGAATTAGGAGAGGATACCTGTTTTCCTTAGTGTTGCTTGAACACCTTGTTTTGCTTGTGTTTTCGAGAAAAGTGTTTCTTATATTTTGAAGGTTTTGGCACCTCAAAATTTCTTTTTAGTTTTGTGACACTTTTAGAAAATGTTAGAATTGCACAGAACTATTAAGATTTGAATACAAATTATCACTTAATTATTTTTTGGTTAGTAAAAAAGATCGATATGACTAAGGGCCTTTTTGATATCTGGCATCAATTGCAATTAATCCCATCTTAAAATTTACTACCGTCAAATGAGCTTAGCGTAATTTTTTATTTCCACCACCTAAAACGTTCTGGCTAGCAAATTAACTCCGAACTATAATCCTCAGAAAAATAAGTTAAAGTCTTATTTTATAAAAGATTTCAAATGGCATTTGCCAGGGATGACCATCTAAGGTAGGAAAGAGCGTGAGCCTGTAGTCTAAGTTCTCACATTTGCTCCATCTCTCTCTCTCTTTCTGTATAAGTCCTCACATTTGCTCCTTCTGTCGCTCTCTCTCCATCATCATCATCATCATTAGAGCCTTATCCCAACTATTTTGGGTTCGGTTCTTGATCCCAATTCCCAAAATCTCCCTAGAGTTCAAGCTTTTTCCTTCTAAGCCAAACCTCTATGGCTTTGTCCCTAAATCAAGTTTTTTTTTTGCCATTAATGGACCTTAAGCAGCTTGCTTCGCCACAAAAGCCCTATCTTCTCTTTCCCATGGTTCCCTGACATTTCGCCTTACAAATGTCCTCTTTCTGCGATTAATGGACCTCAAGATCTTGGTTCTTCTTCCAAATTTCTCCCTTTTGTCTCAAAAGCCAATTTTCTGGCATGTTTCAACCAAAGTGAATTGGGTTCATCAGCTTTAAGATTCACAAAGTCAGATGAGAAGGCGAGATTTGTGCTTTTTGGCCCTGGTTGGCTGGTTGTTCATAAAAGGGTTGAATACTGATCCTTATGACGTGGTTACTATATCTCCAACAAATTCTATGGTTTTTACACCTCTCTGGCCTTGGACTTGTGTTGGTAAAATGGAGTTTGAGTCAGTTGCAGGGCCCATTGGGAGAATCCAGCCTGCTATCTTGAAAGCATGGAAGTCTTAATTCTTCAAATTGCCATTTATAAGCATGTTTCAAATTAAATGTTTCTCTCTCTGTATTTCAGCTGTGAATTGATGTGTCAGCCCTTTAGAAGCTCTGTTATTTGATGTTCATATCTGAATTAATTTAATAGCATGATCGATGCCTTGAGGCCTTTTGAATGAGGCCTTCAATGAGCTCCAAAGGAATTGGAATGGTGTCTGTCAGGTTCTATTAGTGGAGCTGGTTATTTGAGGCCCTTGAAAGTTTCTATCAAGGGCTGCCCAATGCATATCAAGTCGCCATCATCATCATCATCATCCGATCCTTCTCCTAACTATATAGGGTCAGCTACACAATCTTGTTCCTCCATTCTATTCTGTCAAAGGCCATACTTTCAGTTAGGCCAAAAGTTTCCATCTCATCCATGCCCAACGCCTATCAAGTGCTTGTGGATATTTCAGAATTATCATGCGGGTCACATATTGGTCTTATTGGGTTTATTGGTTCATGTCTTGTTTTTATTGGATCATGTATTGGTGCTTTATTAGGTTTTATATTAGTACCATTGATCTTTGTCGATCCTCCTAAATGATCGTTTAAGCTATCAAGTGCTTGTCCTTTTTGTTGTCTTGAATGTTTGAACTCATACTTAATATATTTTTGGATCTTTTGGATATATTTTCTAGATTTAAGTCTTATTAAGATTCTCACATTTGTTTTTTGCACCTTGAATGGACTAAAGTGGAATGAGATCATCATTGTTTTTGTTTTCCTTTTTTTTTGGGGGGGGGGCGGGGTGTGAGTGTGTGGGTTGTGTGTGTGTGTGTGTGTGTGTGTGTGTGTGTGAGAGAGAGAGAGAGAGAGAGAGAGAGAGAGATGGTCTGTATGAAATGCATATAGTTTGTGCAAATGAATGGAAATCTTATCAATTTTCATTGCATACAGATATCCGAACCAAATAGAATTTTAATTTGATGGAAGATAATCAAACATATCATAAAATTTGAAGATTTCTCAATTGCAGTTTAGACAGACCAATCAAACACTCCGAGGCAGAAAATAACAATTCCTCAAGTTGCAATTGGGGAAATAATATTTGGAAGTTTGACTGAAAATTTTCAGATTTGGAAATCAAACTGTGCTAAATTGCATCAACTACGTGTGCTAATATTGCTACTATTGTAGAAGTAGAATCAAGCGGACTTGGCTCCTAGATGAGTGTAAAATGTGAGGTTGCCGTATAAGAAAAGGTTTGGGTACCATCGAGAATTCTAATTAGGTGTTTGATCAGAACGTACCCAAAGAGTGCTCTTAAGGATTTTTGGTTTTTCCAAAGATTAGGCCGACAAGGTTGAGTAGTGGCGGATAATCAAAGCCGAATTGAGGTATGACTTAGACTAGGGCTATGGGAAGGGTTTAGCATAATTAAGGTTTGGATTAAGCATTTTAGGGTAGGAATACCTTATTGGACCATAACAGCTCAGTGTGATACGATAATGGTTGTGGAATTCTTGAGTCTAAACTTGGGTTTGGAAGCTTAAGAGGTAGTTATATTTTAGGGTGGCTTTTAGCTAGTTTACTTGGGATTTGGAGAGCTGTGGCTAGGGTTTATGGAAGCGTTTGAATAAGTAACAATTGTAGTTGTATGTTATCTAAAATGGGCATGTGCCACACGAAGGGAAAAATTAAGGTCCCAAGTTTGTAGGAAGAACCTCTAATCTACAAGCTAGAGTTTTGGGGAGTCTATCTATCTAAAGGAGAATAGGGCTCTAACCTTTTGGGAGAGACTCCACTCCCAAACCTAGGCTAGAGTTATAGATTCACTCTTTCTACTATAAGAGTTAGAGGGTGGAGTCTCTCTTTAAAGGTAGTCTCTCATTATAATTCAAAACCTACATTTTATTATTCAACTTGAATTGATTTCATGATAGGCTTGCATGGGTATTTATAGAGATTTTGATCTCTCTCTCTCTCTCTCTCTCTACTTGGCATGAGACTCAAGCTGTCTCTACTTTCCTAATCTGGCAGCAAAATTAGGTAGGTAGTTTCTTTCTTAGGGAAGGGCTTAATGCTAGGTGGTCAAGGAGGCGGGTGCCATTGTGTGAAGTTGTACATTCCATTCTACCACGGGTAGGGGCTCCCTTCCCCATTGAGCTACCCCCAAATAAAATAAAATGAAAGTAATCTTTTTAGACTTTTAAACAAAATTAGGAAACTAATCGGTCATATGGGTCCTGTCATATGCAACAAAATATGCTTTCGCATATCTAGGATACAAGACATGGTAGGATTTTTGGATGTATTTTTCGCCCACAAATCCAAATCCAGGTTGTGCGTATTCTCATAAGGCCCCAAAACCTGTATATGTTCATTCATGCTAGAAACATGGAATGAGCAAATGTAAGCTTTTGGAAAAGCTAGCGTTTGCATTGGGGCCCGTGCATCTTCCCCCTTTTCTTTTTCTCTCCTCATAATAATGATATTATCTATGGTTATAGTATCATATTTAATATTGATATTATTATAATATAATTATTAGCTTAAATAAGCAGATAACGTAGATTCTGGATTTATGGAAAGTTTTACATTGGCTACCTACGTAACATAACCCATGTCCTTTTTCTGGGCTTGATGATGACTTATTATTTTTTATATATTACGGAGTATAATTATCATCATTAATATTAGTATTATATTATTATAAAAAAAAGGGGAAGAAAACAGATTTGGGAAGTCATATGGGTATTTTTTTAAAAACAATATTATGAAGTTCTTCAGTTTCCTTCTTTAGTGTAGACACTAGGGCTTCAACACTTTCAATTTGTTTCTTTATTTGATAAATTTTTTCTTCTCGTGTAATCTTCATATTCTCTTCTTGATCATCTTCAATTTCAATAATCTCTTTCTTTTTTGCCAATTGCGATATGACAAAATAAGCTGCACTTTATTAGGCTTTTTTTCTCGTATCCATAGGGAATTTCTCGTCCTCGGACTTCAAACTCACAGACAAAAATAGGATTATGATTGGGTTCTTTGTAGATAATTATGTCAATTGGTTTTTCTATCTTTTGCTCTTGGCAAAATTCATACAAAATGATTTTTGGAGTAGAATTTGCCATATGTTCTTGATGTCTCTATTATAAAAAATTACAAAAATTGGTTTTCCTTTTAAATTAAAAAAAAAAGAAAAAACATTTTTCTCCCCATTTGTTTTTTTATGTCTTCTTATGGTGTCCTAATGCCTTCTCATGGCATAACACTTTATGAGTTCGGTCATTTCCAAAAAACATTTTTATATGCCTTCATTAAGCACCATCGTGCCTTTTCATCGCATGGAACACTAGGACTACGGTCCTTTTTCTACAAAACATTTTTCTATACATTTACCTGGCATCTTCATGCCTTTTCGTGGCATGACATATTAGGACTACTGTTCTTTTTCGTTTTCAAACAATATTTTTCCCATGTTTACACTAAGCATAGATTTCCCATGAGGACTTTTCATGTGCCCTTTTCATAATTTTGTTTTTTTTTTTAAAATCTCATTATTCAATATTTCTTTTCGTTTTTCCCCTTCTTTTAAAATCTCCTTCTTCTTTTCCAAGAACAGCACATTTAAGAACTATTCTTTTTCTTCGTTTTTTTCCTTTTTCATTGCTAATCACTTGACATTTTTTTCTCACATCGAGACTCCAATATTTTTTTTTTGAAAAATTGCCCATATGACTTCCCAAATCTTTTTTTCTAAAAACAACTGCGACTTCTGAAAATTCATGCAGCATACTTTTTCGAGTAGAATTGCCATATGTTCTTGATGTCTTTTCTAAAAACATTTGCAACAATTAGTTTTCTTTTTAAATTTTTTTTAAAAACAATTTTCTCGCCTTTATTTATTTATTTATTATTTTATGCGTTCGCATGGCATAACACTCTAGAACTACGATCCTTTTTCAAGAATTATTTTTATATGCCTTCATTAGGCACCGTCATGCCTTTTCATGACATGGAACACTAGGACTGCGGTCCTTTTTCAGAATTTTTCTTTCCATGCCTGGACTTGGCATCTTCATGACATGCTAGGACTTTGCCTTTTCGTGGCATGACATGCTAGGACTGCAATCCTTTTTCTTTCTCCAAAATGTATTTCCTATGCCTACACTAGGCGTGGATTTCGCATGAGGACTACTCATGTCCTGCTTTCATAATGTTTTTATTTTTTTTATTTTTAAATTGTATTTTTGAAAAGCTTTGCAAAACACAATATCAAGAACTCTCCCATTATGTTTTCCCCCAATTTTTTTTTATATCTCATTCTTCTTAAGGCCTTTTAATACCATAATACCCATGACATGGCATAAAAATTATTTTCTGGAAGAAAAGAAAAAAGAAAAACAAAGAACGAAAAGAAAAAAGAAAAACAAAGAACGAAAAGAATTCTAAGTAAGAAAAAAAGGAATTGTAAATTCCAACATGATACCACTGTTGGAATTTTCAGAAGCTCCACACCATAAATGTTGGAACTTTTGAACATGATACCACTGTTGGAATTGTCAGAAGCTCCACACCATAAATGTTGGAACTTTTGAACTTAGTAAATGTTTTTACTAAGCTGTAAAAACACTCTCAACTTAACAAAACACAAGGAAGAATTGTAAATAAACATAATAGATTTAAACAGACAACTATTAGATTAGGATACT
Organism: Amborella trichopoda; assembly: GCF_000471905.2. Next base: position 2,000,301 of record NW_006500351.1, read on the forward strand.
ATGGCCCACAGGCCATAGCAGTCTTCCTAATTCCTCAAGTGTAGTTGCTGCAGCTAACATTCTTTTTCTAACAAAGTTTTTGAATAAGCAAACACTTAGAGAGAACTTCTAACTGAAATGGGATACAACTCATTCCAATAGATTGTGCCTTTTTAAAGGCCTTTACAACAATTTTAAAAATCCCCACTTTGGGTAACTACTCACTACAACACATAACTTCCCATTTTGATAATTACCCACTTAGAGAGAGAGAGAGCTAGTAGAAGATAACTACCCACTACAAGATTAATCCCACCATAAATCCTAACCTATAACTATCTATAATCTCTTAGAGGGAGAAAGAAAGAAATATACGGACCTCCCAATTCCTACAATTTTGCGCCATATTTCAACATTCCCCCTAATGCAAAATTCTTTTTTTTTTTTGTTTTTGTTAACTTTCATGTACAAAAGTTTTAGTGATATTACAAAGTTCTTCATTTTCATTCTTTAGTGAAGACAATAGGGCTTCAAGATTTCCAATTTGTTTATTTATTTGATAAATTTCTTCTTCTCTTACAATCTTCATATTCTCTTCTTCATCATCTTCAATTTCAATAATTTTTTCCTTTTTCGCCAATTGCGATAAGGAAAAATAAGTTGCACTCTGTTGGGCTTCTTTTCTTGTATCCATAAGGAATCCTGAAAATTCTCTTCCTTCGACTTCATTCTCACACACAAAAATAGGATTATGATCGGGTCCTGCTTTGATAATTTTGTAAATTGGTTTTTCAATCTTTTGCTTTCTACGAAATTCATGCTGTGTGCGTTTTGGAGTAGAATTTGCTGTATTTTCTTAATGTCTTTTCTACAAAAAATTGAAACAATTAGTTGTCCTTTTAAACTTTTTTTTAAAAACTTTTTTCTCCCCCCAATTTTTTATGTCTACTCATGGTATCCTCATGCCTTCTTATGGGATAACACTCTAGGACTTTTATGCCTCATGGCATAACACTATCGGACTACGATACTTTTCAAATTTTTTTTTTTATAACCCTTCATTAGGCTCCCTCATACCTTTTCAGGGCATGGAACACTAGGACTACACTCCATTTTCAGAAAAGCATTTTTCTATGCCTTTACTTGGCATCTTCATGCATTTTCGTGGCATGGCATACTAGGACTATGAACTTTTTTCTTTTTCAAAAAATATTTTACCTATGCCTACACTAAGCATGGATTTCCCATGCTGACTACTCATGTCTCCCTTTCATAACTTTTTTATTTTTTTAATTCTCATTTTTAAAAACTTTTGCAAAACACATTAAGAACTCTCCCATTTTGGTTTCCCCCAATTTTTTGAATCTCCTTCTTTTTAAGAACGCCTTTAATATCATAATACCGAAGAGAAGGCATAAAAATTCTTTTTGGAAGGAAACGGATAAAGAAAAAAGATAAAAAAGAAAAGAGCTGTAAATAAGAGTAAAAAGGAATTGTAAATTCCAACAGGATACCATTGTTGGAATTTTCAGAAGCTCTACACTGTAAATGCTGCATTATAAAAATGCGATCAACTTAATAAACCTCAAGAAGAATTGTTAACAAACATAATCGGTTTAGAGAGGCAAATATTAGATTGAGGATGCTATAGCCCACAGGTCATAGCAGCCCTCCTAAATTACCTCAAGTGCATTTTCTGTAGCAACACTCTTTCTCTAACAAAGTTTTGAATAAGCAAAAGCTTAGAGAGAACTTCAAACTCAAAAGGGGTATAACTCATTCCAATAAATTGTGTCTTTTCAAAGGCCTTTACAACAGTTTTAAAAACTACCCACAAATTTCGTAAGTGACCCCATTTTGAGTAACCGCTGTTGCAACACATAACTTCCAATTTTGATAACTACCCACTTAGAGAGAGAGTAGAAGATAACTACGACTACAAGATAACTCCCACCACAAATCCATAACCCATAACTACCTACAACCTCTTAGAGGGAGAAAGAACACGGACCCCTCCAATTCCTACAATTTTGCATTACATTTCAAAATTCCCCCTTGATGCAAAATTCTGTTTTTTTGGTTAAATTTCCTATAAAATATTTTCAATGATATTATGAAGTTCTTCATTTTCATTATTTAGTGAAGACACTAGGGCTTCAGGAATTTTAATTTGTTTCTTGATTTAATAAATTTTTTTTCACTTGTAATCTTCATGTTCTCTTCGTCATCATTGTCAATTTCAATAATTTCTTTGTTTTTCGCCAATTGCGATATGGCAAAATAAATTGCACTTTGTTGGGTTTTTTTTCTCCTATCCATAGGGAATCTTGTAAATTCTCTTCCTACGACTTCAATCGCACAGACAAAAATAGGACCATGATTGAGTCATTCTTTGATATTTTGTAAATTGATTATTCAATCTTTTGCTTCTGACAAAATTCATGCAACATGCTTTTTGGAGTAGAATTTTCCGTACGTTCTTAATGTATTGCAATGATTAGTTTTCCTTTTAATTTTTTTTTTAAAAAGCATTTTTCGCCCCTCTTTTTTTAATGCCTTCTCATGGCTTCCTCATGCCTTCTCATGACATAACACTCTAGGACTTTTGTGCCTTCTCATGGCATAACACTCTAGGACTATAGTACTTCTCAAAAAACTTTTTACCATGCCTTCATTAGGCACCCTCATGCCTTTTCATGGCATGGAACACTAGGAATACGGTCCTTTTTCAAAAAGCCTTTTTTCAATGCCTTGGCATCTTCATGTCTTTTCGTGGCATGACATACTAGGACTATAGTCTTTTTTCTTTCTCAAAAAGTATTTTTCCTATGCTTACACTAGGTTTGGATTTCTCTTGAGGACTATTCATGTCCCCCTTTCCTAATTTTTTTATTTTTTTTAAATCTCATTTTAGAAAACTTTTACAAAACACCGACATTAAGAACTCTCCCATTTTGTTTTCCCCTATTTTTTTAATTCTCCTTCTTAAGAAGGCCTTTCATATCATAATACCCACGAGAAGGCATAAAAAATAATTTTTGGAATGGAGAGAAAAAGAAAACAAAAAAAACGAAAAGAATTGTAAATAAGGCAAAAATGGAATTGTAAATTCCAAGCGGATACCACTGCTGGAATTTTCAGAAGTGCTACATCATAAATGTTGTAATTTTTAAAAGTGCGTAGCTACTACTACATTATAGAAATACTCTCAACTTCATAAAACTCAAGGAAGAATTGCAAATAAACAAAATAGATTTAGAGAGAGAAATATTAGAGTGAGGATGCTATGGCCCATAGGCCATAGCAGTCCTCCTAAATTACTTGAAGTTTATTTGCTGCGGCTAACACTCAATCTCTAATAAAGTTTTTGAATAAGCAACATTTTAGAGAGAAAACTTCAAACTCAAAAAGAGTACAACTCGTTTGCATAGATTGTGCGATTTTAGAGGCCTTTACAACAGTTTTAACAACTACCCACAAACTACGTACGTGACCCGGGTAACCACCCACTACTACACATAACTTCCCAGTTTGATAATTACCCACTTAGAGAGAGAGAGAGAGAGAGTAGAAGATAACTACCCACTACAAGATAACTCTCCCCATAAATCCATAACTCATAACTACCCACAACCATAAATTGATAACCCTTAACTACCCACAACCTCTTAGAGAGAGAGAAAAAATTACACGGGCCCCCCAATTTCTACAATTTTGCATCACATTTTAACATTCCCCCTTGATGCAAAATTCTTTTTTTTTTTTTTGTCCGAACAAGATTTTCAATGATATTATGAAGTTCATTTTGCTTTTTTAGTGAAAACATTAGGGCTTCAAGAATTTCAATTTGTTGCAGACCCTATTCCACTTGATTGAAAACAGAGGTGCAGGATGTTTTGAGTTTTGACATGTTAGATGTTTGAGTGTTCAGACAATGTGTAAGTACATCTTGCGATGCCTGTTTCAAATAGAATGATGTAGGAGGCTGCAAGCGCATTTATTTTCATGTTGTTGTCTGTGCATGTGTTTGGGACATGCGCATGTGTGTGTGTGTGTGTGTGTGTAATTTTACCTGCATGTCAACAATTTAGGCTACAATATCTCAGAGTATTCACAATATTTGGACTAGTGTCATTCACCAGTAACACGTGCTAGATGTCAATCCCTATTTCAATGTCCATGTGGCCTTGGTTTTTTTATCAAATAAAAAGATCTGGGTTTCAAATTAGATTGGTGAACGCTTTAATTTGTATGTTTTCTCTATTCTGAACATGTGTATTGCCTATGTGGCTCTTTTGTCTGAAGTCCTGAAATTTGTTTTGTTTCTGTTCAAGATATGAAATTATTTGGTGAAGCAAAGCAAACAAAACTTGTTTGGGTTGAACTTGCTAGGTTCCTAGTTATTGAGCAAGGTCTTTACTTTTTTAATTTGTTTTATCCAGCCTGTTCGAAATCCTTGAGGGATGAAGAAATTATCCGAAGGTAATTGTGGCCTTCCATTCTATCAATGTGGCTTTGAACGAGTAAATCCTTTACATGTACAAGTTCCCTCTCAGTTTTGTTTAAATGTTCAAACTTTCTTTTTAATTATTCAAGTTCTCATCTATAAACTTTTTGACTAACTTTAACATGATTACTAAGGAATAACAATTATTCAATACCTTTGGTAATGTTCATGGCTCAAGACTTCCAATGATAAACAATTATGAGTTAAAACTTTGATTTTTCTTGTACTATGTTGATATTGCCATTCAGTGGCAGTCATTGTAATATTATTTTGTCTTACATGCAGTTGTTAGGATCAAGAGTGAATCGGGAGCGGGATAGGGATCTAGAACTGTGGGATTGTGAAGGCTAAACGGTCCTTATGGTTGGGAGTGTTATCTGTACAATGCATATGTTAGGATCAATATCCGTAATTATTGGGGATCTCGACCCCAACCTTTTGGGGGATCTGCTCCTAGTCTTAAAGAGTATATAGTCTAAGACTATATATACCCTTCAAATTAGGGATCTCTTTGTTTATAACCTGCAAGCAATGCAACTATATTAAAAGTATAGTTGTGGTGCAATCTGGCTTGAAAATCATTGTTTTGTTTGTTATCTTGGTCTTTAAGGTGGGGATTGAGATCCCTTGTAGCAGTCATCGGGAGCTCTAAGATGGGGATCGAGATCCTGAAATTTAAAAAAATCAAAATCCTATCCTTTTCCCAAAATTGAGGAGCGAGATTCCGGAATGAGATTGCCATTTAGGTTGGGAAATCCTTGCAACTATGGTTTTACCATTACAAATAATTTAGAGGCTATACTTTTTTACTGGCACTTGCTATTATAATAGTGTTCTGCCGTCATGACTCTTATCTAGCTTCACATTTAAGAGTTATATTTTAAAGGAATTGTTATTGTGAATGGTTTAATTTTGTTCCATAATTTTAATGGAAGTAAATGCAAATGTCGACAGTATGGGTAAATGATTTTTACTCTTTTTATACTCTCAATGTACAACTCCATTTGACCAATTAATTCAGTTTTTTGTATCTATTTTGTTAAGATTGTCTCTCATTTGAAAGTCCTCTTGTTGAAATTTTGCAGAATGATATTCGCAAGAATCCTGCATTCAGGTCACAATTCCATGAGATGTGTGCGAAAGTTGGAGTGGATCCACTTGCATCAAACAAGGGATTTTGGGCCGAGTTGCTAGGGATTGGTGACTTCTATTATGAGCTTGGTAAAAGTTGTTCCATTGGAGTCAGTCCTTTTCTGTTCTTTCATTTTTGCTAAATTGCTTTTGCTTGATCACTAAATAATTGGATGAAAAGTCTTATCTGCTTGTGAGATTTGATATTGTTTCTTGGTAAAATAATACATCAATTTGATATTGTTTCTTAATAAAATTAAAGATTAGAAAATGTGGATGCTATGTGAATATTTTGAACATTTTTGAGAGGTTAAAGCATTGCTCCATCACCCTTGGATGGTTGCTTGTTAGAACCACATGTTCTGAACGGATACTACTTTGATATGTAAATGGACCTTGAAATTAATTAAAACTTCTTTTGGTTGCACTGATAGCGAAATGACACAACAATATTTGGCATAAGCAGGGGTGCAAATTGTTGAAATATGCTTGGCTACTAGATCCCACAATGGAGGTTTGATCAATTTGCAGGAACTTTGTAGTTTGCTACGTCAAAGACGAAAAGCTGCTCGAGACTCAATATCTGAGGATGATTGCTTGCGGGCTATAAGTAAGCTAAAGGTATTATTCCTAAGGCCTGTCTTTTACTATGACTATGAAATCCCTTGAAATTTGTGGCCATCTATAATCAGTTGATTCTGTTTCAGTGGTGCATCAATCTTCTTAATTTTCTTTGTCCTTCAGCGTTTTTGAAAGTTTCAAATGTGAGTAAATTGTATTATCATATGCTTTGATTTGATATGGTACTCATTGGTGGTTTTCTAGGTATTGGGAAGTGGTTTTGAAGTGATATCTGTAGGCAAGAAGAAACTTGTTAGATCGGTTCCTACAGAGTTGAATAAAGACCATAATGAAATTTTGGAGTTGGCTCAGGTTTGTTTACGTAGATAAGTTGCCATCTCAAGACTACCTTGCAAGATTATTCATTGTTTTCAATATCCAATGTTTACTTATTCATTATTTTTTATACTCGAATTAACATAGTACTTTTTCATAACGTCAGTTGAGGTTTAATGATCTACGTGATACACTCTGACATCTTCCCTTTGTTAAGTTCCATCTAGGATACAATTTGGAAAGGCGTAATTTATGGTAAATAGTAGTACTCTCAATTGATAGGGCATCTGTGTACTCTAGCTTTTATGTTTTCTACATTAATGGGAGTACAAGATAGCGGCCTCTTTGCCTAACCTGCCATATCTGATCTCCATGGGTTAGAAGCCTTAGTTTGGTTATATTTTAAGCCACAAAGCAAAGGACCTGATGGGCAGCAAAAGAAAAGCTCAAATCCCCTTGGGACTCTTCTCAGTTTTCACATACCAGCCACGCCCTCTTAGTAGTATCTATTCTGCAATGACTCTCTCTAGTACAAATCTCATGGCTATTTCGTGATTTTGTGTTTTATCCAATTTTGTGTTATTTCCACTAAAAATAAGAGGCCTCCCATGATAGGGTTCTTGCCGCTTTTCAATTTGGTAATTCTTCAGAGTTCGTTTTTCACATTTTTTTTTTGTTTTTGAAATGTTCATTAATTATAAGCCAAAGAATTGTTGCTTTTTACATCTTAAATTTTATTTACCTTCAGGGTTGCATTTACTGTACACGTTTGGCTGTATTTTCTTCTCTGATACGCAATAGTTTGGTTTGCTTTTGTGTTCCGAATACGGTCAAATGGTGGATTTTTGTTCAATATCTCAGACTTTTGAGAGACTTCTAGACTTTAAAATGAGATAGGGATAATGTGTTATGACTATATAGACATATCACTATCCTTATGGAAGATTTTATCTCCTCTGCCTACAGCTCACAGTGAATACCCTGTGGCATTGTATTACTGATTAAATATTGAACTTTTTGTTCAAAGATTTTATACTTAGCTATATAAAATGTGAGCTTTTTACTTAGCTATATAAAATATGGGTTTGTCTGTACTTAAACAACACATCAAAACATGAAAATTAAGGTTAGGATAATTTTTTTTTTTTTTTTTTAACATAGAAATGGAACTCTTGAGATATAGTGCTATAAAAACCCAGCTGCTACCGCCTTGACGCAATTCCGATTCCTATTAAGGTTAGAATGAGTTGTGATGGGGTTTTACTAAAAAGTCATTTGTTTTCTTGGTGAATGATTATTTTTTGTAAGTAGGTCAATCATTAATTAAGGATACATTTGAAGTTTTCATTGATACATTGCATTTTGAAAATGTGTTCCAGAACATAGTACAATGCCTGTCCTTTACTGGAAATTCAACTATATATTTAGAAAGATATCAAAGGCTCTGATGATGATGTTTAGAAAGATATCAAAGATGCCTCTTGACTTTTACTGGTGATTACACATGTACCCTTGCTGACAGAGCTATCCATAAAGGCAACTTTTTAGTAAAAAATTAAACTGTACATTTGGTAAATCCTCCCTTTACAACAAATTTTAACTTTGAACTTTATACTTTTGAAGGATATTTAAGGTTAAATTATCGAATAAAAGAGAGATTGTAATATAGTTCAGTGTTCCAACTCTTGGCCAAGTCAAATAGAACTTGTCAGAGTAACTTGGCGTTGGAAGGTTGCTGAGGCAAGTTTGTCTATACAACTTGGGGTTATAGCAATTTTCTATAAAATTAATACTACTAAATCAGTAACCAATGTTTTATAAATGTATTCATATATAACATGTTTGTTTTTGTGATGATTTTTGAATTTTTGTTATTCTAAGCTCTATTTTCTGAATTTGTATCAAGCTATAAATCAAAATCTTCATATTCTATATTTTGTGATTTTATCATCTTTTATAGACTTTTAATGCCTTTTATAACGTTTTTGCTTTTACCTTTTTCTTTATTTTTTTTGGCACATTATTACATTTTGGCTTTCAAGTTTTAACCCTTTTTGTGCTCGTACAAGACTTGAACAAGTTCTCAGCTGAGTTACTCGGCTTGGGGAAGGGCTGAGTCCAGAGCCCGAGCAGAGTAATTGAACATTGATATAGTTTGGCTTGGTCCCTTGGAGCCATGTATAATGAATTATATGCAATTGTATGATGCTGTGTTCATCAATTCATTAATTTTGTCCCCATATTTTTTGTTGTATTCTGTATAGAAAAGCTGGTGCTTCTCTCTGTTATACAAGCAATCTTAATTTTATTGATTCCCAAAAGCTAAAAAAAAGGAAAAGAATATAGATCCTGGGGAGTTCTCTAATCTTTACTTTGGTGATCAGGCTCAAGGCTTTGTGACTGTTGAAGAGGTTGAGAAGCGATTAGGATGGTCACCTGGTCGTGCTACAGATGCTCTTGAAGTTCTACTCAAAGTAAAGTGAAACTCCAATTTCTCTAAACAAAGTGAATCTTTTGAGTGTGACTATTAGTATGCAACCTTGCATGGGCTATAATCAGTCGTTTTATATTTTCCTTCGCTTTTTTTTTTTAATGTATTCTCAAAGCGGCTGGTTCATCTTACTAGGAGGGGCTTGCCATGATCGATGACGGACACCGTGATGGAAAACACAGATACTGGTTCCCCTGTGTAGCTTCAATCTCTGCAGCTATTGAAGCCGATATGATAAAGGCTTGATGTTCATGATATGGTATCTTCAAAAAATTCATCCTCTCACTCCTCAAGCTCCCCAGCCAATGAAGCCAAATACAATAAAAGGCTTCATGTAATCCAAAATTCATCCTTCCAATCCTGGGCTTTTATTGTTCATTAAATTTGCTTCCGGGATTAATATTTGTAACTGCTTCTTACTCATAAATAAAAGAAGAATAGAAATGTATGATTGTCTTGGGGTTAATATTATGTAAGGGTGTGGTTTGCCTACGGTGTCAATTTCGTGTCAATTTCAAATAATCAAAGTAAGGCGCACCTCGAATCTTTGTTAAAAAGATGCAATTTTGATGTGGGAAATTTTTACAATGACCTGAAAATCTATTTTTATCTGTAATTATGAAACTTTTTTGATGTGGGAAATTTTTACAATGACCTGAAATTCTATTTTTATCTGTAATTATGAAACTTTTCTTTTGAAAAAAAATGAACTAGAAAAATGGTGTGAATCAAGCAAGATCTATTAACATTCGAAAATATTGAAAATAGAAGTTTTTGGTAGTACATTACAAGATGCATTAGTTTTAGGGTTGGAATATTTTTCTGTTCATATCCATACAGGGTAAGATTATTAATTCAAAGGTTTTCTAGCATGGAAACAATTTTTACCAATTGATTTTTGACACTTTAATTCTATAGTATGAGCTTGTCAAGGACTGTACAATAATAGACCAAAGAGACTGACAATATTGAGAGTGCAGGTAAGTTCCTTTTGAAAAGAGTACCTTTCGGTGTTTAAATTTGAGTGTAGTTATCATATGATCCATTTGGCTAGAAATTGGTTTGATTCAAACAAGCAAGTCTAACACTTTGGTAAATCAGTTTCTTGAAATTTTAGTTGAGAAGACGAGGAAAAGTAACTAATAAAAAGAGGGATTCTTTAGAAAAGCAATTAGTCTTAGAAATTTCATAATTGAATATTAGGTAGTGACTAAGAAGTGGCCCTGGGCTTCAGCTCTGGCTTCGGCTTCGGCTTCGGCTTCAGGTTAACGGTAGGTTCAGGTGAGAGGCTATCAATAAAAGGTTCGAATCTTTGAAGATTGTCTTGTAAAGCCCTCACAACCTAGCCTAGAACTGCCTCCGCCTTCCCTTGCCACCGGTCTTTTTTCAAAGTGGAGATGGTGTGGATTTGTAGGTTGGCTCCTAGGCTCGAACCTTGTTGGAAATGTTTTTTGGAATCCCGGCCAATATCGGCTGACAAGGAATTAAAACTCAGTGTACTTTTCCGTCTTACTGAAGTTTGGCTCAAATCTCATGGAGACATTGATTGGCACCACTTCCATGATGATGGTTACTAAAGCTAAATCAAATGTCTTTTTAAAATCTCTTTGGTCACGGAAGGGTAAGGAGCATAACACCTATATTTTTCTTGTAAGGGGGAGTTTAGATGCTATTTCAAATCGAGAAGTTTTTTAAAAAATTGATTGGTGGGATGAATCTTTCACTCATTGGTCTTGATCCGGAATAGATCAGTTGGACTGGTGATCCAGCTAAAGGAAAATATATCAATTATATTCGTATATTCTAATAATGTCGTTGTGGCTGGGAATTTTGTTCGTCTTCCAAATGCAAATGCAAGGAGGTTCCATTCCCCTCCTCTATATGTCCTTTTTTTACGCTAACTTAATATGTGTTCGAGTTATGTTTTAAGAAAGGGAAAACTTTACATCATCTATATTTGAAGTATATATGACCGTATGTTGTCAATCGTTCAATTTGAGGGGATAGCTGGGATGGCTTAATCACAATGTCATGTAGGAAGGAAATGTGGGAAATTAAACTTTAAATAAATAAAATCAGGAATAATAGAGGAAAAACATAGTTGTAAATTTTAAAGTCAAGAAAAAAACTTTCTTTTATAAAATAAAATTATTCTTTCATAAAATAAAATTCATTTTCATAACATATGCCTCCCAAAATATGACATCTAGCCTTTTATAAGCATCTCGAGTAAATATTTAAAATATGATATCTAGCCTTTTATAAGCCTGTGAAAATTTAACTTGAAATCAAAGTAAACATTTAAAACCCCTAAAATAATACTAAAATTGTAAAAGCACCCTTGTGAATATTATCGTGTGAATAGTAATTGTGAACAGTACGTGTGATCAGTAACACTAATATGTGTGAACAACGTGATCAGTAACACTAGTATGCATGAGCAATACAATGAATAGTAAATCAAGAAAATATAAGCAAGCCCTAGAATTAAAAAAAAACTTAAAAAAATAATTCTTAAAACCAAAATCAAAATATATATTTTTTAAAATTGAATAGAATTTAAAAATAAGTATATTTTTTCCCTCCATCATTCTCTCCTGGTTGGAGAAAACTCGTCATCGAGTTTGAAATGAGCTAAGATGAATTCAGCATTAAAACTGTATTCTTTAATCTTCTTCGTCTTTGTTGGCTCAAAGATTATTCGTGGTCAACATAAGAAAAAATTTCGTATAGAACCCTAATTCCTCATATTATTTCACGGTAGACGCTCTTTCCGTTTTTCTTTCAAGCGTCAGAAGAAAATCCTTAAGGATTTCACCGTACCCCCTCATCTTTTATCTCCCTCTTTTATTGACTTTTGACCATAAAAATTAGTTCCAACAAATCTTTTTATACCATTTCATCCCAATAACCTTTTTTAACCATCTTTTTCCCTTGCCACCTATTAATTCTTTTCTGGGGTTGAAATTATATAAACAGATTTGTTGGAGCTAATTTTTAAAATAAAAAATCAATAAAAGAAGAAGATAAGAGATGATGAGATATGGTGAAATCTTTAGAGGTTTTCTTATGCCGCTTAAAAGAAAAATAGTAGGAGGGTCTACCATGAAATAATACGATAAATTAGGGTTCTATACAAAATTTTCCCTAAAAATAATTCTTTAATAAATGAATCCCTGATATGTATATTGAGGAGTCTATGCAAATTTATAAAACCAACTCCTTGAATGTTCCATGGTGTGTGGGGGGATTTTAATATTATTCGATGGACTAATGAATTCTGTAGTTCTCCTCGCTTCTCTATTTGTATGTGGCTTTTTGATGATTTCATTCTTGGTTTATATTTCTTTTAGTGGCGGCTCGCCTTACTGGTTAGCAACCAAACTAAAGATGGTAGAAGACAACATTGTCAAATGGAAAAATGAAGTTTGGGGAAGTGTTCAAACAAAAATTCATTTCACAAGGAATAAAATTGAAGTTGATGAGCAATAGGTCTTAGGTACTGTTCTATCTGAGGATCAATTGAGAAAAAGAAGCAACATTGTTACATCTTTACATAGCCTGCTAAATTTGGAAGAAGTATACTGGAGGCAGAGATCGAGAATCAAATGGTTTAGAGGAGATCGAAATACAAAAAATTTTCATGCTATTGCAAATTCGACAAAAGAAGAGAAACAACATCCAGAAGCTAAAAATTGAGGGCATTCACTTAACAAAACAAGTTACCAGGTCGAAGAGTCTCCCACAAGTGGCTTAAGAGAATATCCTAAATCCGGCAACTGTTCACCCAAAAACATCAAACTCGCTGGATTGTAGCCAATCTACTGCTATTGCTACCATCTAGTCAGAGGGTTATAGAATCGAGTTGTTCCAAATATTTGTAGAGAGAGAGAGAGAGAGAGAGAGAGAGAGAGAGAGAGAGAGAGAGAGAGAGAGAGAGAGAGAGAGAGAGAGAGAGAGAGAGAGTAAGTAAGTAAGTAAGTAAGTAGTAGTACGTAGTAGTAGTAGTAGTAGTAGTAGTAGTAGTAGTACGTAGTAGTAACGAAGTAAGAA